>PVJD01006478.1:0-97892 GCA_004026545.1 Mormoops blainvillei | reverse complement strand
CCCCTGTCCCCTCTCCCCCCCAACTTCCTCTTCTTTTTTACAATTTTAAAAATCTTTACTGAGCAAAAATATGTTCAAGTTATGTGTTGGTCATTGGGATACAAAACTTAAATGACAAAGTTCCCAGTCTTTTAAAGCTCATCTATAATAAGGAACAACAGTATTTAATTATAATAGATTTGGTTAAGTGCTAAGCTATCATGGAGGTATATAGATACATTTAGCAAACTATTAGGAAAAAAGGATAAGGTTGTGATTGATTCTGCTTGGGAATTCAATATCCATTTGATCTGGATATTAAAATATGAGCAACTGATTTCTTAGATAGTTGGTGAGTTACCATAAACTGCACAGAATAGTTGGAGCTAAAAGTCAAGTAAAATGGATAAAATTTAAAGTATATAGCCTGTGGTCTAAAAAGACTCAATACTTCATCGTTTTTTAAAATTAATTTTGACTTCAGCCTTTTGCATGTCATACAGGTGGGAATTTTAACTAAAGTCACTTTTCAAGCTACTTCCCCAGGTAGAACCAGGTTGTACACAGAATTAGGCGGCAATGCAGGATTGCCGAGTGAGCCCTCTCTTTGACTTGAACTCAACTTTGGCCTCTAACAGTCCCCTCCACTCCCACACTGAAAGACCTGAAAAAGCTCCAACATGGCCTCTAGCCGCCTAAGGCCTTGTCCTTGAAATGACCCAGCTCCTCTTAAGTTCCAGTTTGGAAAACCTCAAAGCTGCCAAAATTTACCTTTTGTTCTAGTCAACTCCTGATGATAGGACCTTTCCCCTCCTTTTATTAAGCATTTATTAGAAAAACTTTGAATTATAATCCTTTCTCTGCTCCTTTGAAATGTATATGTGTCTCCTACAACCCGGGAATGTCTTTCTCAAGGACCTGACAGCCATTCCTTTGAAATGCAATCGTTAGGACGGAAAGGGCCTGTCTCCTAGTCTCTGTGGGAGACTAGGCGCCTAACTTCGACAAGTGCGAGTTAGCAGACACAGATGGCCTGGTCACATTGACACTGACTAGCCACCCTACCCAGAGGCAGATTTAACTGCAGGCGCACCAGGCGTGCGCCCTGAGCCCTGACTTCTGAAGGCATGTATTTTTATTTTCCTTCTCTCTCTCTCTTTTTTAAGGGGCCCAATATTTTCTCCTGCACCCGGGGCCTCAACCGACCTTAATCTGCCTCTGTGACCCTACCTGTTTTTTGTAATTTTCCATTTCCTTGAGTCTGCTTGAGCACAACTTGTCCCCTCCTTATTCCCTCATTCATCCTTTAAGATGTCCTTCTGCCTCTACATGGTTTGAAGTTGAGCTCAGTTCTATTCTTTAGTTCCTTTTTCCCATTGCCGTAAATACTGAATACCATCTGTCTTACTGCCTTTAGTTAATATCCAGTTTTGTTATTATTGTTATTTTTTTAATCCTCACCCAAGGGTATGAGAGAAAGAGGGGGAGAGAGAGAGAAATGAGAAGACAGATAGATAGATAGATAGAGAGAGAGAGAGAGAGAGAGAAATACTGACATGAGAGAGAAACATCTATCGGTTGCCCCCTGTAGGCGCCCTGAACAGGGATGGAACCCACAACCTAGGTATGTGATGTGACCAGAAACTGAACCTGCAGCCTTTTGGTGCACGGGATGACACTCGAACCAACCGGGCTGTCCTGCTAGGGTCAGCTTATTTTTTAACAACATCCAACAAATACTTTTGAATGTGTGTGCCAGGCACTGTTCTAGGCATTAGATATAGAGCAGTGAACAAAACAGACAAAAACTGTGCCCGAGGAACTTACAGTGTACTGGATAAACGGAAGTATTTAATATACCAGGTAGGGATAGTGCTATGGAGAAAAGTAAATCAGAGGGGGTGGGGGAAGTAGTGTAGGGCGGGGAACTGCTGTGTCAAATAGGGTGCTCTGGGAAGGCCTCCCTGAGAGGGGATGCTGAGCAGAGCCCTGGAGGGGACCACAAGGGAGCCTACGGATTCCTGGGGAAGAGCTCTGCACTCACTGGGAGACAGCCCGTGCAGGGCATTTCCGACCAGACCAGAACTTGCTGGCACTTAAGAGGAGAGTAGGGAGGCCTGGCGCTGCAGGCGTTTGCGGGGGATTCGCATGCTAATGGCCAGAGCTTCCTGCAACAGCCTACCCCTGTAATTCTTTTGGGTGGTTTCCAGGGTCTGCCCTTGGACCCTGCTCTCCAGCGACCTGAGGCTGTGTCAGCAAACGGTGGTGTTGCTCTTGGGGCCCTAGGGGACCTTGTGTTGCTCCTTGGGACAGGGGCAACCGAGGGCCTCTCAGGGCATCTGGAATTCAGTCTAGACCATACTAGGATAGGGAGGAGGTTGTGTGTCTTCACTGATGATTCCCCTTGGCTTGTAGGAAAGGGGCCACCAGAAAAGTTCCATTTTAGCTTGGATTCCCTGAGGTCCCCTGGGAACAAATAGAAACTGATGAATAAAGGATATTGACAGTACAACCACGTTATTTCTTCGGGAATGTCAAAATGTTGAGAACTTAGAGCAACTTCTTAGGTGAAACTAAGGCAGGGAGAACCCCATGGCCGGAAGGCATCTGGGGTTAGTTAGAGTTTGAGGAGGGGAAATTGCTCATTGGCTCCTGTATGCTCTGATAGCTGCCCTACATCTAACAACCAGAAGACACACATGTGGTCCTGGCAGCGGGCTGTCATGGATCCCTCAGGAGAAAGGTGAGAAGCCAGTGGGAGCAGCAGCCAGGACCCCTCTGCTGGTAGAAAGGCCTAGCCTTCTGGGCTGCTTGGGGTCTTGCCTGTGGGGTAGGATGGATAGCTGTTTACTTTTCAAGCCATTAACTTACAACCGTGTTTATCCCTCACACAGTCGAAGAAGAAATCTCCCATATAGACAAAGTTTCTTTGATTATTTGCTGGCAGGCAGGAGCATAATAGCAACCAAATGGGCGCACAGTAAGTCAAATGCTTTGTGTGGGCTCTCACTTCGCAGACTTCTCTCACACGCCCTGCCATGTGTAGGAAATGGGGGACTTAAGGTTATTCCTGGGTATTTTATACTCTTTAGCTTTTGTGAATGGGGTCTCTTCTAATTGCTTATTGTTGTATATATTATACATAGTTGTTATAGTCTTCCTCCTTGGTTATTGTTATATGATCAACTAGTTATCTGTATTTGTATTATACAATTTGTATTATACAAATTGGTTATGTTGTATAGTCTTAGTCTGCTCAGGCTCATAACACAAGACAAACTGGGTGGTTTACAGACAACAGAAGTTTATTGCCACAGTTCTAGAGCCTGGGAAGTCCAGGATCACAGCGCCAGCAGATTTGGCGTTTGGTTAGGGCCTGCTTTCTCGTTCATAGTTGATGTCTTCTTGCTATGTCTTCACTGGTGGAAGAGGAGAGCAAGCTGTTTGGGGTCTCATATAAAAGTAGTAATCCCATTCCTGAGGGTTCTGACCTCCCAAAGCCCCCACCTCCTAATACCATCTTCTTGCGCATTAGGTTTTCAACATATGAATTTAGGTGGGACACTGATATTCAGACTATAGCATATACATAACCCGTAAATAATATATAGAAAGCTATTGATTTTAGGATATATTAATAGTTGTGTAACCAGGCACTTTTCCAGCTCTTAATCAATTCTAACTCTTTTATTTATTTTTTTGTTATTTCTCTTCTCTTTTCTAGATATACAATTATATCATCTGAAGAAAATAATTATTTAGGTTTCTTTTCTTATTTCTACTTCATGTTTTATTTACTAGTGTGTAGACCAGGTAGCAGAAGAGACTGTTAACTCAGTCTGTTGAGAGACTTTTAAAAACATGCTTGATGATTGTCTTTCAGGCAGGTGTACTTCCTTGGTCCCAGAGAAGGTCAACTGTATGACCCCTCAAGACTTCTTCTTATTAGTTTTGCCACCCTTTGTTCACCTACAGACCCTTTGAACCAGTAGGCTCAGTTTCCTTAGAAAAAGAAAACAGTGTGTACACAGTCATTAAAGGTAAGCTAGCATTGTATGTGATTAGGGCAAAGTTAGTATTAATGACAGGTTGATATTGACTTTGGGAACTTTGACTCACCTGCAGGAATGAAGAGCCAACATAGAGCTTTAGCCTGTACAAAGACTATGGTAAGGCAAGTACATTTGTCCGGAAATAGGCTAACATTGATATAGTGATTTTTAAATGCTTTTCAAAGTGTAGCAGAAAAGAGCATGGGATATAGAGCCATGGATTACAAGAAGCAATAAAACAGCAGAAGCAAAGAAGGAACACTTAATAGGAAATTTAATTTCCACACTTCACCAGACTGTTATTGCAAAGCACTAATCTAAAAACTTAATATGAACACTATCTCTCTTAAATGACAATATAGGAGAAGAAATCTCAAATCATCTAGAATTAATTGTCTTATTCTAAGCTGTTTGAAATTACTCAAAATAACTTTTCAGACAGGCAGTTTTTCTCTACACGATTGTCTTCTTGGGTTGGAAATTTTGCCACACATTATGCCAAATATTTTTGTCTCTAATTCTTTTATTTCTATCAGTTTATTTTCAAGGGAAGCCAATTTGATAACTGAAATCATGCAACAGAATACTTTTGGTTAAAATTGTTATTCCTAAGCATTTTCTATTAGTGTTATATAATATCTTAGGAAGTTTGCATGGCATACATGCCAAACATTACATTTAATTTTCTAAAAACTCTAGCATATATTTTTTAAAAAACCCATGTTATGTTTAAGTGGTATCTAGTAATGAGTTTTATATTGAATGAGCTAATTTCCTTCAACTAGCAGGTTTAAGAGATTAGTTTAATGTGACTCCTTAGTACTCCCAATCTTCACACTGATTTTTTCCTCGCCTGAGGACATTCTTTCATTGCTTTTAGAAAGAGGAAAGGAAAGAAGCATTGATGTGAGAGAGAAACATTAACTGGTTGCCTCCAGTGTGCGCCCAGACTGGGGAGTGTACGTGCTCACACTGATGATCAAACCTACAACCCAGGTATGTGCCGTGACTGGGAATCAAACCTGCAACCCTTCAGTTTTGGGATGATGCTTCAGCCAATTGAGCCACATTGGCTAGGGCCACACTGATATTTTTCTGCTAGATTTTCAGATGATCATTTTGATAGCAACCCAAAATACTGTAGTGGAATATAAATGTGAGTTAGAACTAAAATGTCAGTTTGGAGAGTTTAAAAAAAGCAGAGATGTGGTCTGAAATCACCCTTCTCCAGGGTTAAGACTAGAGAGAGACTTGTCAGGCACTTGCCTCAGGCACAAAATTTAAGGGGATACTGAACAATTGAATAATAAAGATAAATATTATAAGGTTTACATAAAATAAAATAGGTTTAATAAAACAAAAATTAGTGCAAACATCCATGATGAACAAACGATCACATTTTAAAAAGACAGCATCAGTACTTGATTTTTCCTCTTGTTTCAGACTCCTATATGGAATAGTTTGACACTTACTGATTATGTCTTAATTTGAAATTTTGATATTTTATTCATCATAGATTTTTGAATTAACTTTTATTTTTTAAAATACCACTTATCTTGGAACCACATCTGGAATGCTGGAGTGAGGACATTCTGTCAATCCTATTCTCCAAAACAGCAGTAAGAACAAAAATTCACTGAGTGAAACCAAAATTGTCCAACTATTTTAGAAATCTTGACATTAACCACTGATTAACAATCCAAGGAGTGCTTATTCAAGAAAAAAGATTGACTCTTGGTGAGAACAATGAACTATGTGGCCTGTAAACTTATTCCCATTGCCCTTTCCTAGCACCACAGGAGCTTCGAAAACTACAAGCTATTGGAGGGTACAGACAGGCTCAGAGCTCTTTAAATATCCTGTTCTCAGAAAATTGTTACTGTATGACCTGTCTGGCAGGTCACTGTAAAGCCCCATTCTCAGAGCTTGTTTTTATTTCACCTCATGAATTCTAATCATTCAGACAGAATGCATTCATGTAAATAGCCTTAGGGCATTTGTTAAAAACAATCAGTGGCAATTGTTTAACATTGCAGTTGCCCAGATGTTTACATGAGTTGGGATTAATAAGAGATTGACCAAAAAAACTTGAATAATCGGGCCCTGGCTGGTGTGGCTCAGTGCATTGAGTGCCAGCCTGTGAACCAAAGGGTCACTGGTTCAATTCCCAGTTTGGGCACATGCCTGGAATGTGGGCTAGGAGAAGCAACCATACATCGATGTTTCTCTCCCTCTCTAAAACAAACAAACAAACAAACAAACAAACAAACAACAAAAGTTGAATAATTGGGAAAGGAGACATCCATAAGGGGCTTTGAAGAGCTTTGACATATTCCTTAGCACCTAGGAGACATGTCCAGGAAAGACTTGAGAAGGCCATACTCTATCACCTCTGGCTGACATTGGGACTTTATACAAGCAGGGAGAAAAGGTGAAGGCAGAGTTGTGAACTGTCTATCAGAGCATAGAAAACTTGTATCAATATACACAGAGAGCCCCTCAGCAAAGACTGTGAGACAAATTGTTTCAAAGCATTTAAAGAAATCTCTGTTCCATCATCAACTGACTACCTAAGCAAATTGAGCAGAGATTTAAGGGGCTGCACATGATAGAGAAAATGCAGTTTACAGAATTAGTTTAGGAAATGAACAAACAGCATTAGGAACAACGTAAAGAAAGAGCAAAAACAATTAACGTTTGGTGGCCAGTGCTGGAATCTGATTTCTGGAATTTTCATATTATTTAACATCCAATTTTCAACACAAAATTAGCACACACATTAAAAAAAGTATGAGCCATTAACAGAGGAAAAAAAGCCCAATAAAACATGTCCTTGAGAAAGTCCAGATATTGGACTTATTAGACAAATGTTTTAAGTCAGCAATTATGAATATGTTCAGAATAAAAGAAAATTGTATCTAAAGAATAAAAGGAAAGTATGAGAATGGTATCTTACCAAATACAGAATATCAATAAAGAGATAGAGATTATTAAAAAAGAACAAAATAGAAATTCTGGAGTAGAAAAATACAATAACTTAAATGAAAAAATAACTAGAGGGAGTTTCACAGCAGATTTGAATCTGCAAAAGAAAGAATCAGAGAACTTTAAAATAGATCAACTGAAATGATACAATTTAAGAACAGAAAGTCAAAAGAACAAAGAAAAAGGAAAAGAATCTCCTACTATTCATCATGAGTTCCAAGATATGAAAAATGGAATCCCCACAAGGAGAAGAGGGGGAAAGGGACAGAAAGAATACTTGAAGAAACAACAGCAAAAACTATGTGAAATTTTATTTAAAACATTAATATGCATATCCAAGGAGCTCAATACATTCCAAGCAGGATAAACACAGAAATCTACACCTAGACACATAACAGCCAATTTGTTGAAAGCCAAAACAAAGACAGTAGTAAGGGAGAAATGAATGATTATGTGCAAGGGATCTTTAATAAGATTAACATCTGACTTCTCATCAGTGATCATGGAGGCCAGAATGTAGTAGGATGACGTACATATTCACAGTGATGGCAGGACGACCATTCAACCAAGAGTTCTATATCCAGCAAGACTAGACTTCAAAATCAGAAGAAAAAATTAAAGTGTATTAACAAAACAAGAGGATTTGTGAAAAATTCTTAAAAACCAGATAATTTGTCACTAGCAGACTTACTCTGCAAAAAATATTAAAGGGAATCTTTTAGATTGTAAAAAAGGACACTAGGCAATAACTCAAATCCACAGATGACATAGAGTACCCATAAAGGTAACTACATTGGTAAACATAAAAGATATTATCAACAACTAAGAAAATAACTAAAAAATGTAATAAGAGAAATGACAAGGGAAATAAAATGGTATTCAAAACCATCTATTTGCCCTGGCTAGGTGGCTCAGTTGGTTGGAGTGTCATCCCATGCAACTAAAAGGTTGCTGGTTTGATTCTCAGTTAGGGCATGTACTTAGGTTGTGGGTCTGATCCCAGGTCAGTGCACAAATGGGAGGCAACTGATCAATGTTTTTCTCTCACACTGATGTTTTTCTCTCTCTCTCTTTCTCCCCCTCCCTTCATCTCTAAGTATATCCTTGGGTGAGGATTAAAAAAAAAAATCTATTTAAGGCCTTGTCTGGGTAGCTCAGTTGGTTAGAGGGTCATCACAATACACCAAGGTTGCAGGTCCTTGGGTGAGGATTTAAAAAAATATCTATTTAAGGCCCTGGCTGGGTCGCTCAGTTGGTTAGAGCATCATTATGTTACTCCAAGGTTGCAGGGTTGATCCCCAGTCAGAGCACATACAAGAATCAACCAATGAATCATATGTAAGTGGAATAGCAAACATTTCTCTCTCCTTCTCTCTGTCTCTCTCTCTCTAAAATCAATAAATTAAAAAAGTCGTCTAACACAAAAGAAGGTGGGAATGGAGGAATAAGGGAACAAAAAACATGACATACAGAAAACATAGTAAAATGGCAGATGTAAATCCTACCAGTAATTAAACTAACTGTAAATTGACTAAATACTCTAATAAAAAGGCAGGGATTGGTAGAATGAATTAATAAGCTGATCTGGTTATGTGCCCTCTACAATAGATTCACTTTATATCCAAACACAAATAGGATAGAATAAGATATACCATACAACGAATAACCAAAAGAGAGTTTGAAATGGCAATGGTAATATTGGACAAAATTGATTTTATGTAAACAATTATGAGAGATGAAGGAAGTCATTGTATATTGAGAAAAGGGTCAATCCATCAGGAAAACATAACAATTACAAATGGGCATCTAACAACAAATCTTCAAAACCTGAAATATAGTGACAAAATTTGAAAGGAGAAATAAAAAAGTTAACATTAATAGTTGGAGAGTTCAACGTCCTGCTTTCAATAATAAATTGAAACTCGGCAGAAGTTCAATTAGGCCGCTAGAAAGGTCAACGGGAAATAAAGCACCTGAACAACACTATAAATCGACTACATAAAACTGACAGACATTGAAAGGACACTCCACCCAAACACAGCAGAACATACATTGTTCTCAAGTGCACATAGAAAATTGTTCAGACTATATCAGGCCATGAACATATATTAGGCCATAGGAAAAAATCTCGGTGAATTTAAAAGCATTAAAATCATATAAAGTATGTTTTCTGACCACAATGGGCTGCTTTAGAAATTAATAGCAGTGGAAATTTCAGAAATTCATGAAATGTGGAAATTAAACAACATACTTTTAATAACCAGCGGGTCAAAGAAAAAAAAATCAAGGGAACTTAGAAAATACTTTGATGTGAATGAAAACAAAAACATGCTAAAATTTAATGGAATGACAATAAATCAGTGCTTAGAGGAAAATTTATAGCTGTGAATGCCTATATTGACAAAACAAGAAAGACCACAAATTAATAACCTAACTTTTTGCCTTAAGGAAGCAGAAAAGAGCAAACTAAACCCAAAAGAAGAAGAATAAAGGAAATAATAAAGAGTAAGACAGAAATAAATGAAATAGAGTATAGAAAAACAATCTAGAGAAAAACCAATGAAATGAACAATCAGTCCTTTGAAAAGTTCAGCAAAATTGACAAACCTTTAGTTGAGTGACCAACAGAAAAAGAGAGGGCTCAGTCACTGATACTCAGGAATGAAAGAGGGGGGCATCACTACCTGCCTTAGAGAAATAAAAAGGGTCATAATGGAATATTATGCATAATTTTATGTCAACAAATTAGATAACCTAGGTGAAATGGACACATCCCTAGGGAGACACAGACTATTCAAATGACTGATGATGAAACAGAAAATCTGAAGTGCTGCCTTACAAGTAAAGAGGCTGAGTTAGTAACCAAAAAGAGTTTCCTGCAAAGATAAGTCCAGGCACGGAAGGCTTCACTGGTAAGTTATACCAGACATTTAAAGAAGAATTAATAGTGATTTAGCACAATCTCTTCCAGAAAATGGAAAAAGAGGGAACATTTCCCAGCTCATTCTTTGAGACTAGTATTAATTTTATACCAAAACCAGACAAAGACATCACAAAAATATACAAACCAATATTCCTTAGGAATATAGATGCAAAAATCCTCCAACAGAATGCTAGCAAATCCAAAACAGCAAGATGTAGAAAAGTTTATATACCATGACCAAGTGGGATTTATCCAAGGAATGCAAGGCAGGCTTAATATATGAAAATCAATGTACTATACCATATTAATAGACTAAAGTATAAAAACCACACATTCATCTCAATGGACACAGAAAAAGCACTTGGGAGGTTCCAACAGAACATCATGAAAACATACCAAACTAGAAATAGAAGGGAAACTTCCTCAACCTGATGAAAGACATCTGCAAAAAAACTGAGAACTAACACCATACTTAATGGTGAAGGACTAAATGCTTTCCCCCTGAGGTAAGGAACAAGGTAAGAATGTCTGATCTTGTCACATTTATTCAACATTGTATTAGGGGCCTTAGCCAAATTAGTCAATAAAAAGAAATAACAGCATCCAGATTGGAAAGAAAGAGATAAAACTATCTCTATTTGCAGATGACATGATCTTAGAAAATCCTAAGGACTGCACATGCACTGTTAGAACTAATAAAGTTCAGCATTGTTGTAGTATACAAGGTCAATAAACAAAAATCAGTTCTATATACTTGTAGTAAAAATTTTGAAGATGAAATAAATAAAATTCCATTTACAACGGCATCAGAAAAATGAAATACTTGGGAATAAATTTAACAAAAGACATACAAGATTTGTACACCAAAAAACTACAAAACATTGAAAGACATTAAAGGTAACCTAGATAAATCAAAAGACATCCCCTATTCATGGATTGAGAGACTTAATATTGTTGAGATGGCAATACTTCCCAAATTGATTTACAAACTCAATGCAATCCCTATCAAAATTCCAGCCACAATTTTTTTTACAGAAACCAGCAAGCTGATCCTCAAGTTCATATGGAAATACAAGGGACCCAGAATAGTCAAAGTAATCCTGAAAAAGCAGAGCAAAATTGGACGTGCATCTCCTGATTTTACACTACAAAGTCACCGTGATAAAGATGGTGTGGTACTGCCATGAATATTGCCTATGAATCAATGGGAAAAAATTGAGACTCCAGGAATTAACCCTTGTATTTATGATCATTGATTTTCAACAAGGACAACAAGACAATTTAATAGAGAAAGAACAGCCTTTTAAACAAGTGGTACTGGAATAACTCGATATCCACATGCAAAAGAATAAAGTTGGACCCTACTTCACACTATATACAAAAGTGAAAAAATGGAACATTGACTTACAAATGTAAGAGCTAAAACAAGAAGGCTTTCAGAGGAAAACAGAAGTAAATATATCTTGGGTTAGGCAATAGTTTCTTAGGGATGATATCAAATGCACAAGTGATATATATATGTATATACACACATATATATAAATTGGGTTTCATAAAAATTTAAAACTTTTCTTTAGAGAAAAGTCAGCCATAGAAGGGGAGAAAATTTTCACAAATCATATATCTAATAAGGAACTTGTATTCAAATTATAGCAAGAGTGGTTGCAACTCAATAACATAAAGACAGATAACCCAGGTTCAAAATTGGGTAAAGCATTTGAGTTGATATTCTTCCAAAGAAGATATACTAATGACCAATAAACATATGAAAAGGTGGTCGACATCCTTAGTTATTAGGGAGATACAACTCAAAATCACATTGAGATATCACCACATACCTGCTAAGAAAGTTGACATAAAAAAATACAGTAACAAGTGTTGGTGAAGCTATGGAGACACTGAAACACTGATACATTGCTGGTGGGGCTGAGAAATGGTGCAGCCACTTTGCAGCAACAGTCCCTTGTTATTCAAATTATAAACAGAGTTGCAATATTACCCAGCAATTTTTTTTCTTTTTTAAAAAGTTATTTTGTACTTCTTAATTGAAATCCACAACAGAGTAGAGAAGTATCTCTAAAATAAAGATTACCAAAATAAACTAGAAAAGTATTTCCAAAATAAAGATGACAAAAATTGCCCTGGCCAGGTGGCTTAGTTGGTAGGAGCATCATCCTGGACACCAAAATGTGGGTTCGCTTTCTGGTCAGGGTGTGTACAGGAGGCAGCTGATTGATGTTTCTCTCTCACATTGATGTTTCTCTCCCCCTCTTCCTCTTGCTCTAAAAATCAATAAGTATATATCCTTGGGTGATGATTAAAAAAAATTAGTGTGCCTGTGTATTGTAACACATTACCACAAATTTAGCGACTTAACACTAATTTATTATTTTACAGTTCTGGAGATCAGAGGTCTCACTGGGCTAAGAAGCGAGGCATTCGCAGGACTGTGTTCCTTTCTGGAGGCTCCATGGGAGACTCTGTTCCCCTGACTTTTCCAGCGTCGGGAGGCGGCCTGCGTTCCTGGGCTCGTGGCTCTTTCCTCCATCCTCCAACAGCACGTTGTATCTTCCTCTACTGTCCTTCGGGATTTCTCGTTTCCTTTTGACTATGACACTCTTCCAATTCTCTCTTCCACTTTTAAGGATCCTTGTGATTTTATTGCATTCACCTGGAGAACCCAGCATACTGTCCTTATAATAAGGTCAGTGGATTAATACCTTAATTCCACCTGCAACTTTATTTTCCTTTGCCATTTAACCCAACGTATGTTCTGGGGATTAGGATGCAACATCTTTCTGGGGCAGAGGAGCACGATTCTATCTACCACACTTTTAAATACACATGTCAGTACGCCACGGCTTAATATTTTCATGACAGTTCACTAATTGTCATTTAGTTGCCTTAACCTACAGAATTTATTTTTTTATGTATATAAAATGTCTTAAACTAGCTACATGCAACAGTAACAAAAAATGTAAAGAGATGTAAAACAAATTGTGCAACATAACAAAGTACTAGTTATTTGTATGTGTTTATACGTGCACACATAAATCTATACATGTATACATATTTGTGCATATTTGTGCATATGTATATATATATATATACACACACACACACACACACACACAGAGACACATGTATACATAACTTTACAGTTAATTAAGTGGTTCTAGAAAATCTATAGACAGTAGAGATTCCTTGGAAGGTAATGCTTATAAAGTAAGGCCATGTTTATGAGGATCCAAAATCAACCAAAGATTCTTAATAAGAATGTAAAAGATAGAGACAAAGAAATTTTATTCTTTCTAGGTTGGCCTTTTTTCCTACTCGCTTTCTTCTCTATTTTTCCTGTTATTGTTTTTGTGCAAATTAAATGTTCTCATGCTCTTAAAGGCCCGCCATGTAGCAAGTGACCACAGCCACATGAACAAGGTTAAATTACTAACTTACAAATATATCAGCGCAGCTGCTTTGGAGGAAATCACTGAAAAACAAAGTGAAGCCATCCGTGCACTGTTGCGCCCAGTGTACCTGTAATTCCAGAGAAGGTCCCGATTCCTCCGGAGGCAGCAACACTAGTTCTGGTTTTCCTGAAGCACCTTACTTGCAAGTGTGACCACTGTCGGTGGATGCCTGGTCCACACCAGACTTAAAAGACAGAAATGTGGTAGTGACAGCCACTCTCAGTCTGTAGGGAGCTCTCGCCAATCCCTGAGTGGCTCCGCTGGGTAGCAGACTTCAAAGTCCCCGGAGTTAAACTTGAACAGTCTGAACACTTTTTTCTTCACTTCAAGGGCGTATCCAAGTGTAAACATATCAATCTGCACTAGTCCACATGTGTCGCCTACAGGATTTAGGTGATTCATCACGAAGCTTAAAGGGATTAAATGATGTTTCCTGGGAAAAAGAGTGTGAAAAGAATGGGAATGACCTTTTCCATTTTCATTTGTTCATAAACTTTGGTGACTTGATATGGCATGATGGACTTTAAAGCTTCATACAGTTTATATTCCAGAATGGCACCAGAAAAATGGATGTGGCACATAACTTACTCTCTTGTGATAATCTCTAATCCCACTGAATTCACTCCACTGTATTTTTTCAATAATTCCACATATTTACATAACTTTCCCACAATTTTCCAAACACATTTGAACCCGTTTACTTCTCAGGAACAAAGCTATATTGCTGGGTCCAATTACAACATTGTGAAAAGAGCAGTTTTTCAGGAAGCTTGAATGTCTTTTTCTCTGACCCAGGTGGGAAGAGAACTGATCTCAGCGCATCGCGGTTACCTCTGTTTTCTTGTGTAGCACATTTACTATGACGCCACCAAAGCAGCCCTTCCTCAACCTTCCTCATCAGGGTTGGGCAGGGGCGTCACCCCATTTCGTTTTCTTGCAGTATAATAGTAAATCACCTTCTACCTCCATACCGAATTTCCTTTTGAATTTTCCCTGCAGAGATCAAATCCACCGTTTCAGCCGGTGCCCTAAATATAAACGCAGGCTTCTGAAGTAGAAGAGTGTGGCCACCAGAAAGGAAACCGCCAACATCACGGAGCCCTTCACTATCCTCCACGCAGCGTCTAGGGCCGGCCAGAGACTGGTGAGCAGGTGTGAACTGAGTCGTTCCTGCGCACCGCCCTTGCCGGAGCTCAGCCATGGGTCCGGCAGCCGCGCCTGCCGCAGGGCGGGCCGCTTCCAGGCAATTCCACCCTCAAGTACATATACAGCAGAATTAAAAACATATCCACATAAAAACTTGTACATCAATGTATACATAAAAACCTTGAACTGGAAACAATGCAAATATCCATCTATTTGGCATATTCATACAATAGAGCATTATTCATTCATTAGAAGGAATGAAGTACTGACTCCTGGTACAACATGGGGACAGAGGAGTAGCTGCTAATGGGGCCGGGTTGCTTTGGGAGGGTAATGAAAATGTTTTGGAATTTGATAATGGGGCAAGGATGTTGCACAACCTTGTGAATATATTAAAGCTACTGAATTGTACCCTTTAAAATGATGAATTTTATGGTGTGTGAATTACATATCAGTTGTTATTTAAAAACAATTTCATCTTGATTACTGCGTTTTTTGGTTCCTCTTAAATTTTGTGACTGAGGCAAGTGCACTGCTTCATGCTAGAAAAGGTAGGAATGTTGGTACTTAGGTGTGAAGTACCAACAGCTGACAGTGGAGAAGAACCCCAGTGAGTTGGTAGGACTCTGAAAGCAATAGTCTGAGTGTTCAATGTAGGGACAGATTCTGTATGTCCAGAAGGGCCGCGCTGTTTAACGTGGCCCGCGGTCTTTGATGTCTGTGATTCTGTAATCATCAGGAAAGGTTAATATCCTCTTAGCAGATTTATTAATAAAAGCTATACTTTATGAAGTAACATCATCTAGTAGAAATATAATGTAAGCCACAATGTAATTTTAAATTTTCTAATAGCCACATGAAAAAGGCAAAAAGAAACAGATGGAATTCATTTTAATTAATTTTATTTAACTTAATATAGCCAAAGTATCATTTAATGCACTGAATTATTTTACATTCTTTTTTTCATACTGAATCATCAAAGTCAGGTATATATTTCACACACAGTACCTTTCAGTTCAGATGAGCCATATCAAGTGTTCAGTCACCACATGAGGCTATGTGGCTACTGTATAGATAGTTCCAGAGCTATTTTTATAAAATCAGATTCCTGACCTCTAGACACACAGTGTGGTGTACTGGTTTTGACTTGAATAGAGATTCAGATTTTAGTTTTGGCTCTAGCACAGTATTTATTCTTAAAACGTTTACTGACATCTAATCTCAAAAATTATGTCGTCTGTTTCTATGTTCAGACATGTAATATGGGAGAGAAGTAAAGTCTCATTTTATTGTTCTAAATACTGCAGGACCCATCAAAGGAAGTGGTTAGTCCTACTTGGATAAGGCTCAGTGGTGGTCAGTGTCTGCATGAAGGGGCAGGGGGTTTGAGCGCCATCTTGGAACATGAAGTGGTTGAAGGGCAGAGGCAACATCAAAGAGGCTTGAAATAGTACTGCCCAGGAACAGGGGGGTCCAAACTTTTGGTGTCTCTGGGCCACACTGGAACAAGAAGAGTTGTCTTGGGCCACACAGTGGCTGTGAAATGTAATCACACAGTGGCTGTGAAATGTAATCACAGAAAAATCTCATAATACTTTAAATAAATTTATGGTTTTGTGTTGGACCGCATTCATAGCCACCCTGGGCTGCTCGCGGCCCACAGGCTGTTTGATTTGCCTGGAGTGTGGATGTGGGTGGCTGAAGGAGTAGTGTGGCTGAATTAGGGTTGGGGGCCCTGTTTTTGCAGGGTACCTACAAAGGAGTTAAGATTATATTCCATATTAGGCAATGAGCACCCACCAAAGAGCTTTAAGAAGGAAGTCGCAAGGTAGGATTTGTTCTTTTTTACTTTAACATCTTGGGCAAGTCACTTGACCTTTAAGATGTGCCCCGCAGTTTCTTCTGCACAACCAGTGGTTTGAAATCTACTCTTGTGAGTTACTCTGAAGATTAAGTGAACTTGTCTAGCGACCCAGCTCAGACTCCTGGTGAACTGAGAGGCTGCTTCTCTGGTAGTTTCCTTGCTTTGCCATAGCACTGGCTTTTCAGCATGGCTGTGTTCCAGCAGTAACCAGAGAAAGCTTTCGAAAATATAAATTCTTTAGATTCAAGAATAAATTTTCGAGTAGTTCCCCAAATCCCCGTTTAACAAGCTCCCTCCGTGATTACTGTGCAGTCACCCATTTCAGGTTTGCACACATAGGATAGTGCCAAGTTCACCTTCTTAGCTCTTTTATTATAGTGACAGCTCTTCTTCCTGCCTATATGTGAGTTTCCATGTCCCTTTGCCCGGTTGATGTTTTTTAGACCCTGCTGTAATCGCAGTGATAATTATCAGTGGCCTATGGCTCCTTTGTGAGATTGGCCAGATGGTCCTTAGGTAGGCTGTGGCTCTTCACAGAGTGTCTCATTTGGTACCTGGCAGCTTCCATACATGTATGTACAATCTTCACATACCTTAGCCAGCACTCCTTAACTTTGCTTACTCTTAGTTGATTTGTTAACATAAAGTCATTTTTTAACTCTTTTACAAAGAGCAGCGCAGTCCCAGCTGGTCAGTTAATTTAGGGTGGTTATTTTGCTGTAGCTCTTCATTGTGGTGATACTTATAATAATAATTTCCTTTTTCTGTTACTACTGTTACTATTCGTGCTGTCAACTGAAAATTAATATTGATGATGGGTTTTGCCACCAAAGAGGATTTATTTGGGAAAGAGAAAGAGTTACAGCCCAGCGCACGCAGACACGGCAAGCCGTGCACATCCTGCTCTGCCAGCCCAAACGGGGGCTATTCTACCAAGAGAAGAAGAAATTAAGGGAAGGGGAAGTTGAACCATAGACTTTATTTATGAGCACAGTTCTTCCTGTAGAGTTCTCACATCTCTCATGATTGTATACGACCTCCTTAAGCCCTAGCTCCTTCATCCCTTAGACCCTCCAGACTGACTGTGTTTTTCTTAGATTTCCAGTTAGTCTTTATCAGTGTTGTGATTCAGCTATTGTTGTCGTTAATGCATTTACCTTCGACATTATAGTGGTCCACGTTAGATCACAATAGTTCTTTTAAGGGGAAAGTCACTACTGGAACAATGAAGAGTGCCTCTGAATGTCAAATTTTCCCTCCTTGATTTCTTTTTGTGGTCTTTTGTTGTTTTAGAATTCTGATTGGAGACAAAAGAAAATATATGTTTTACTTAGCATATCGACTTGGATTTTGCCACCACCCACCATGGTCAGAAAGCTGACTTTGACTTTATGTCTATCTTAACGTAGTTAATTTTAAAAACAGGGAATGAGAACTAGAAGCCTGGTACTAAAGAGAGATCAAAGAGTTTGTTTTGCACCCTGGCCAGGTGACTTACTTAGTCGCAGCTGTCATCGGGTACACCAAAGAATCGTGGGTTTGATTGCTGGTTAGGGTACGTAACCAGGTTGCAGGTTCCATCCCCGGTTGGGGTATGCCTGGGAGCGATCGATTGATTGAAGTTCCTCTTTCACACTGATGTTTCTCTTTCTCTGTCTCTCCCACTTCTTCTCTCTCTCTAAAAAAATAAACATGTTCTTGGGTGAGGATTAAAAAATTGTTTTTAAAAAGTTTATTTTGTGACAGCCTGCTTGTTCATGTCAAAACACAATAAAATAATTTGTGGTAGGCCGCTCACTTAATGGGTCTCCTGGTAGCAGGGGAAATTACTTAAGTCCTTTCTACTCCTTCTCAGGACTTGACATGTGCATTTTTATACCTTGGGGACTCACATGACCTCTGCCCTGTTGGTTTTTGGTTCCAGCGCTGTTGCCCATGCACATGGATTGTGTTCGCAGAGGTGGTGGGGATGGCGTGGGAGCGGTGGTTGTGGTGGGTCCTACGATAGATGGGTTACTATGAGGCAGAAGTAAATGTTCCCGTTATTCCATCCGGACTGGGACCTGTTCACTTTTCTCAAGGCGGTGTGTTACTCCCCACCACATAAGTGCTGGCAGCCCTTCTGCTTTTCCCCCAGCATCTTTTTTTCCCTCCTCTGCACCCCAACCCCCCACATTGCACTCACATACTTTGAAGTGCATTCCCTTTAGCCTTTTCTTCTTGAAGGTCTGCATTCTTACTCTCACCTGTGTGCCTTCCAGCCCTCGGCTTTTCTCTCTGCCATACTGTGCTCTTGGAAGAGACTCTTAATGTTTCAAGGAGGAAGCTGAGGGGGAGTTGGCACTAAATAGAGTCTGGGTGGGAAGAAAGAATTGAGAAGAGACTCTCAAGCCCTTCCAAAGGCTGAAGGCAATTCATTTAATATCTCCCAGGTGCCATGAAGGTATGCTGGGTTGGAGTGGAAACAGTTAATACCCAGACAACTGATGCTGCTCAGAAAAATGATTTGTGCTGAACCATTGGTAGTTTTGAAGATTTGTTTCATGATGACAGGGTTTTAAAATCATGTCTATTTTCTTTTTTTGAAAAATGATGAGATTGTCATTTTTGTAGGTAAAAAAATGGTTGGATATCAGCAATTTTATATGATACAACCTAATAATAGTAGGTATCCTGTGGTGTTTATTACAGTAACGTTTGGGAGGAAGATTTATGCCTTTTCTACCATCTAACTACTAATTTTCTTGCTGGACAATTTAGAGACAGAAGGAGTTTTTGCTGATTTATTTTGAAATACAATCTTATTAGGATTTAATTAATATTAATATTGTCAATATCGTAGGATTTATGGGTCCTCTGGCTTCTAATTTCTTCTGAATTAGAAGAAAATAAAAGCTTAAAACTATAAATTTGGTGTAATTTAGGAAAATTAAGATCTGCAAAATGGTCATGATTATTCATGTATCAGAGATATTCTTCTCTTGGCAATAACCGAGTCTGAAGTCCTTAAGATACTTCATTTATATGGTGTATTTAAGAATCAGTTTTCACATCACTAATGGCTTGAGGGATTAAGATAGAAAGAAAATCGAAGTCTTGTAATCCATTGAGGATCCATCTAAAAATAAGATTTAAGTATCTCTCAAACTCTAGACACAGCCAGTAGAAAAAATGGTAAGTTTATAACACAACCCCCATTTTGAAGAATTTATTTGTGGTAAAATTACTGCTTAGATTTAAGAACTCCTGAACTAACTTTACTTTTCAGTGAGAAGTAGTATTGTAATGAAGTTACTGTTTATGCTTTCCTGAATCTTCCTCCTTTCTTCTAAATTTTCCTGTATTTTTTTTTTAAGGTTTCCATAGCTGGATTGTCAATGAGGGCTCGTCTTCCCCAATGGCAGTAAAACTTGTTTTCTGGGGGTCAAGGTGAGTATATGTGGATTTCTCTTTGATTTATTATCCCATTTGATATGGGTCCATAATTACCTCTTAAATGTTGTGTAAAACTTTCTGGTGCTCCAAGTAAGTAACTGGTGGTAATTTTTTAATAAATATTAATAACAAAACAAAGCAAATTGAAATGAATTCTCACATGAAAGCCTAATTTACTTTTCCTTTTTTAAAATGCGAGGAATATATTCAGACATTGACTGAAATTCATGTTCAAACAACATGTTTTGTTAAGGATTTTAAATTGGTGGAGTGTGTCTGTAATGGACATTTCTTTCCAAGTAGTAATTAATCATCTACTGTAACAAAAGGTTATTGTGTTCCTGTTAACATGTGTTTAGTGATATCAACTGACAGAAATAGGACAAGGGGATCAGCAGCATTGAAGGGCTTGCTTTGAGTGGAGGATGTGCTTGATAACTGAACTTCCTGAAAAAAAGACCAGATTTTTTTGAGAGGAGTAAGTAGGAGATAATACAATACAAACAGAGTTTATTAGACTAAGAGTAGAAGCTTCAGTGAACAGCCAAGACTCCAGAAAGTTGAAAGCATTTGCGAGAAGCTTTCCTGTGGGCTGCTGTGAGCCTGTATGGTATTTCGTGTGAATTAGACGAACTCACCCCTTCCACAGACATTCCACTTCCATCAGATGGAAAATTGTTGGACTATACCAACTCTTTAGGATAAGACGCTTTATTGCCACATGCAGGGAAATGGCAATTTAAATAAATTACCCATCTTTAAATCGTCAAAGTTGTAATAAGAATACAATTTTAAAGATAGTAGAGATGCTAATAATGGGATTGGTGCCCCCTTAAACGTGGTGGCCTTGCATGTTTCATACCCTGAACAACTAACTGCTATGCTGGCTTTGTTTTGTTGGGATTCAACTCAGGACAGATGCTCAGGAAGGGAGGCTTTTTATTAAGTTCTGGTCATTGAGAACCAAGGCTAGCAATGCTAGCTTGGGGCCTGGGTTTGATTGGACACTCGTGTTGCACAGAAGAAACTTAACAGAGAGACAGCAGCCTCTGCAGGTTGGAGGTCAGAAGGGACAGCCTGAGCTTTTTAGGGGTAAAACTAGGGAAGGAGAGCACAACTATGTTTTAAACCAAATCTGTGACCACGTTCCTGCAAGTTCATGGCACGGAAGGTGTGCTTTCAGGTTCCCGAGACTGCCAAAGCGGCTCTGTTCTGTGCATCACCACCTCTGAGGTTTTTGTTCTCAAGGGCTATTTAAACGTGAGGGGGCTTTTTTCCATGAAAAGAAAGCTGTTTTCAAAATGTTAGTGTGTTTGTAATGGACGGCTCTTCCCTACTTGTGAATTTTTGTGATTAATCTGCTGATGAGATCACAGCTATTATGTTGGGGTTAATGGATGGATATTGATTGACAAATCCAGGGTAAGAGAGGTGCAGCGATATTTTGGGACCAGAGGTAGGGCTGCAGGTGGAGAACATGACATGGCTGATGTGTTACCGAGGGAAAGACGGACAGATATGGGACGAAACGATGTAGTGCAGCCAGGTGGGGTAGTGGGCATGGTAGTTGGGGCACAGGTGGAGTGGTAGTGGTTGTAAGGGTGGTCAGGATGGCAGTGGCAGCGGGGGTGGCAGCAGCTGCCGTGAAGCTGAGGACTCATGTTAAGGGAGGAGATGGGCGATGGGAAGATGCCAGACCACAGACATGAAATATATGGCCTGGGAAAAAGCTTTGCTCCCTTAGGTGCCGATGACAGAATTGATTAGAGGGAAGTTAAAGGGGCTCCTCTTTGTGGAACACTAAGCTGGCTTTCTTATTGTATCATATATCCATCCCTTCATCCCAGGAGGACATCACCTAACCTTAGGAGTAACAATAAGAAAAGGAGTTATATATAATTCCACTGAATGCTAATGTTTATATCCCATATTCCTGCTTGAGGCCCACACTTCCTTCACCTGTGTGTGCATGCGCATGAGTGTCTCGTGGGGGTGGGGCAGTACTCTAAATACAGAAATAGAGGAACATGTGATCAGTTAAGAGTACCATTGATGTGATTTCGGGGAACAGGCCCTGCTGTTATTTCATCTGAAACCTCTCTCCCCACCCCTACCACACATACGTGATCTATGTTTTGAAGAAAGAAATGACGTGGATTTTTTTTTTTTAATGAGTTAAAGGGGCAGAAGGAAAAGGGGAAAGAAGATTAGGGAGGCTTAAATGACTGTTTTCCCCCAGATATTTGGGCCGCAGGTGGAGAATGTGACATGACTGATGTGTTACTGAGGGAAAAAAAGGACAGATATGGGAAGAAATAATGTGGTGGGGCCAGGTGGTGGTGGTGGACCTGGTAGCTGGGGTCATGGATTGGGGTGATGGCGGTTATAGGGGTGGTCTGGGTGGTGGTGGCGGCAGCCCTTAACTGTGTCTTTCACTTTGTATATTATTTCTGATTTTTTTCTTTACCTTTGGAATACCAAATAATGAGTGAGAATATACGAACACATCTGGGTCTAATTTTTGGCACCTGTGATATTGAGCTAATAATTTTGAGTTCCATTTTACCTTACTTTTCAGTGGAGAGTAAGATATTTGCTACTAGAAAATATTTGGGAAAACATAGCTTAATAAATTTTAAAACGAAACACTGATATTTCACAACAATCAGGCATTCTTATCATTATTAATTGTCATAATTTTTGGGTTGAAATATTTGATCACTATATGATTCAAATAACTGTCCTCATCATTTTTAATGAGACCCTTCATGCTGATTATGTAAAGATGTTCATACTTTGTAGCAAGAGAGATTTAGACACACAGAATAGCTTTTAAAAAGGCACATCAGTGGGTTATCATCTGGTGGAGGTTCTTAGGTACAATGTACCATGTACTTTCAAAGCCTGCGTAATGGATGGAATGAATGGCTTACAGCATGTCAGTGTGAGTAATATCTACCAAGAAGTGAGTGCTCGTTTCAGTGCTGTGCCGAACCCGCCACACTCCCTCGTTATCCCACTGCTCCCTAAACACCCTGTGAGGTGGGTGCTGTCACCTCCTTCATATTCCAGCTCATAAGTGGGGAAGGGTAGAGCTGGTGCTTGCAGCCAGCTGTGCCCTTAACTACTTGGCTTTACGGCCCCTTTGGACAGTGGACTCAGTCCACCTCTTAAAAGTCTTTCTTGTTTCTTGAAATCTATGAGTTTTAGACTAGCCTGTCTCATCCTCAATAATATGAAGCCTGATGGCTTCATAGACAAAACTGCCTTAAAATTGAGCAGGTAATTCTATCATTAGAGGGCACCAGCTGAACAAGGCTGGAGGAATCCTAGAAATAAATTTGTGCCACTGGATGAAACAGGTGGGAATCGTCAGTTTTAACTGGTTTCTCAGAGACCTTTGAGTTTTTAAAGGGTATATATATATTTTTTTCTTCACCAGAGAAGGACCTATGATCCTGAAATATCAAAATGTCAAATAGGACTGAAATATCCTCATATTTTGAGTATGTGAAGAGACCAGCAGTGCACGTCTTATCTTCTGCTTTAAAATTACCCTCAGCGGTAGATTGGAAGCACAGGGTCTTGGAGTCCATTCTTTCAGGGAGACTGAGGTTAATGTTTTCCCTGATCCGTCTTGGGCAAAAAAAACAGGAGAAAAATAAGCCAACCATGTTTTAATTTTTAAGTCTATAGATCCAGAGCCTAGAATTTTAGGAAATTGGTTGTCGGGGGTGGGGGGAGACAGAGTCAGTAAATGTCGCAGGGACAATCCAGTCAAGATGACAGAAACCGCAGAGGCTTCTTTGTTATTTGTTTTTAAATGGTGCACAAGGCGGCACAATTTTCCACTCATTGCTCCCTCATCCCGTTGGTTACACACTGTGACCTTGCATCTCTAGCTAGGAATTAAACCTGGGTTCTGTTTGATGCGAGGCCAGATTTTATTAAACTAGGTCATCGGGGCACACACACAGGGCCCTGGATCACACTGGCACCATGTCATCATTGCTGATTAAATGGGCAAGTGCACCAGTAGGCAGACGGAGTGGCTTCACTCCCGCTTTTGAAGCAGATAGCAGGGAGAAGCGCAGTATTTGAACATGCCTCGGTTAATGCTGATTTACAGTGGGGCCCTAGAAAAGCCCCTGTTATCCTCTTCTCTCAGATGAGTTCATTGTCTTTAAAATTATCACAGCGGTTACAGCAGAATTAAAAATGAACGGGTTATTCAAATGTTTTTATGAGTTATTGCTTTGACTTGCACATTCTTAGTACAATGTGGATTTCTCCCTCTCCTTTTAGAAGCACCGAGAACCTGAGCTGACGTCAGCCATTTGGCAGTCCGTGATTTCCTGGGGCAGAAGCTTGGGACTTTGTGTAGGGAGATTGGTTGGAGATTCATTTCTAATTCTTCTTTTGAAGGTTTATTTTGGCTCCGTCCCATGATAGGAGAATGAATTAAATGGCTTTTTAAAAATGGCTTTTTTAAAGATTTGCTTTGGCCAAAAAGGATTTCATCATATTTTTATAGTGATTATCCACTGTATGTAGCATCCTGATTTGTAAAAAATGTGCTGTGTGCGTATTTCATGCTCAGCTGCTGAGGCGGGGCTAGGCCTCTGAGATGCCAGGACAGGAAGAATGGCCTTCTCAGCAGTGGTTGCCGCTGGGTGGGTTGGGAGCCGCCTGGCAGGTGGCAGAGAGAAGTGAAGAGCCTGCAGCAGGTTCTCATCTTGCTCCTGTCGGTCCGGCTCGTGGCCAGAACGTAGGCTGCACGAGGGCTGGCATTCTGTCTGTTTTATTTTCTGCTCCCTTCCTGGTACCTCAAACAACAAATGCCCGACACACGTTGAGTGATTTGAGAATGTTTCTAGAACAATCAAGGCAAGATTCATGTTGCCCTTTTTTCCACACAGACACATATTGAGAGATCAAGACAAGACTGACTTTAGTGGAGAAACTGGAAAGGAAAACCCTTTAGCATGGTCGGAGCTTACCAGCGGAAGCACTGACTCTGCAGCAGTGTCCTTGATAAGTTGGGTGCCTCTTTGTGCTTTGTTGCATGGACAACTGTTACCCTTGTCAC
The DNA here is from genome assembly GCA_004026545.1 of Mormoops blainvillei. Lineage (NCBI taxonomy): Eukaryota > Metazoa > Chordata > Mammalia > Chiroptera > Mormoopidae > Mormoops > Mormoops blainvillei. Next base: position 72,949 of record PVJD01006478.1, on the reverse strand, counting down.
TCGGGATGAGACAGGTCATTGTCACACCATGACAAAGGGTGGTATGGAATTTGGTGATACCCTGGGTCATGTCTCAGCTCTGCTTTTTTGCAGTGTGTGACCTGACTTGCATTACAGTTTCCTTACCTCGAAATGAAGCAGCCCCGTCCTGTGTTCTGTAAGGACCCAATGAGGTAATGAGGGAGGCCACCCAAGAACGTTACAGCACCTGGCACTGAGGAGTGTTGCCTTTCCATCCAAATAAGGCCACATTGAAAAGTGTCCTTTCAGAAGCTGATAGTTCTAGATTTGTTAACATATTATTTTTTTTATAACATGGATGCATTTTTTTTACCCCTCCCTCAAAATAGGGCATATTATAGAGATTCCTATATGGGAGTAGGGCTGCTGGTGTTACGATCTGGCCCCAAGGAGCAAGTCTAGGCATTTACATAACTGCACTGATCGCAACTAGTTTGTTAATGGACCAACATTCTTAAATATAGAGGCACGTGAGAGAGGCCATGGGGAATCAACCTTTGTGGTCTGCCAATCTAGGGCAGCTTTCCCTTCAGAGTTTAATTTAAAGGAATAGTAGTCCTCTAATAGCTAAAAATGCATGAAAGAATTAAATTGGAAGCACTTGGCTAATTATAAATTCCAAGATGTGTTTCAGTTCACTCAAGCGTTTTAACATCAGCCAGCATGGACAGGTACACTTCAGAGCCCATCAAGCCTGTGTGTGTCCTTTAAATATTTGAGCTGGGGTTTTTTTTCTCTTTAGAAGAAATTAAATTATCTGGGCAGGTTAATCTCCACAGACTATTATAAGTATGCAAATAATATGCCATTTACGGTGGATTTTAATAGACTGCTTGTCAGAACTCAGGTTTCCTTCGCCTCTTGCAGAATCAGTTCTTGTTATACATTCCAAAAACAAAATGTCTCTCATTTATTGAGAATATGCACTCTTAACAAAGGAGGACCAGGACTCTATCCTCTGGAAAGGCCGATGTAACAAAAATAGTCATCTCTGAAGCTCCTAGCTCTGTAGCACTTTATCAGCACCCTGTGTGGAATACCTTCTCCTATCCCATACTGCAGTTTTTTCTAACACATGTTATTTTCTTAATAACGTGGACACTATCCTTCTTCCGTGGTATGAGCCATGTCTCATTCCTCTCCAATGTTATTTGACAAAATGCCTTACATATAATGGGGCTCGATCAATATTTGGCAAATGAAAACACTGAGGAAGCCCAGAGGGCTGGATTCCTGGAGGTTCTCATCATTTAAGGTGGGGATGGTGTGGCAGGGCTCATGTCCTTCTCAGGCCTCGGTTGCACACCGCACTGTGCTGCGTTTGGGGTGGCAAGAGAAGACTTCCAGGCAATCATCTAAGGTAACTTTCTTTGAAAAGTGGGAACTTTGAAAGAGGCACAGTTTGGAGCTTCTGTAAATGAAGTCAGTATCCCCTGAGTTTTTTGGTGCTCTCTGGTTCTCCTTGTCAGGTGGAGTGCCAAGGAGGAGGAGAGGATGAGGGCAGACTCTATGGTTTGCCTCCCAGTGGGCACAGGAGCTCTGACAGAGCAGGACAGTAGTGACCCAAAAAGGAAGGCAAGGGGATCCACAGCTTGAAGCAGTGGAGAGGTGCTCAGGGCGGTGTCAGGCCTAGAGTAGATTCTAGAGGACAGGAAGGATAACTTTTGAGACTCTTAAGACTTCTTTTGATTCTGTCACTCCCTTCTTTATTGTCTGCACTGTCTTGTCTTATCGTTGGTTTGGCAAACCGTAAGGAGTTGATGAGGAGTCAGCAGGGTGGGCAGGCCTCATTCCCTTCCATATGTGGCCCAATTCCTCCAGTCCCGCTGTCTGAGGAAACCAGACAGCAGCCCTGGAGATTGATGTCATTTTGGCACTCTGCCTCTAATGCCAGCTGGGACTCATCTGGCTCCAGCCCCCAGACGTCCATTACCTGCAAGCTCGGCCTCCCGGAGGGAGCGGGAGGGCACAGGGTGCTCACATGACAGAGCCTGACAGTCACCTGGGCCTCTGCTTCACCAGACGTAGCCCTCAGGGTTTCTGACTGCTCTATACGTTTACCTACAGGATAACGCCCAGGTTCCTTAGCAGAAATGCAGAGCCCTTCACATACTCCATGGTTTACCTGCATTTCTGGCTATGTACTCCTTTTTTTTTAGTGCAGGTATGTAAGTATTTACAGAATGCCTGCTTTGTGATTCTTATTATGTTAGGTGCTCAGAACACAAAAGTAATAATAACATTTGGGTTTTTTGTTTTTTTTTTGAAGAATTTAAAATCTAATGGGATAGCAGAATATGTGAACAGTGGTTTATGGGATTGCTATAGGGAAGCGTGGAGGGGGCACTCATGACCCCCTCTTCTCTATCCTTCCCAGGCCACTCATAGTCAGTATGTGTGGGGGTCAATCAGTATCGGTTTGATATTGCTGCTTTATATCTGTGGTATTGCATGACAACAATTTCTGTATTGGAAGAATAACTTCAGCTACTGGAAGAACTAAAATAGTTAAAAGAATTAAATTATACTTTGTTAATCGCCTCTAGTCTGACAGAACAAGTGACTAGTATTTTGGAAATGTTTTCAATAGAAGGGATTCCTAGTTTAAAGGAAAATTGAATTAAAAGAGTCTTCCAGTAAGCTTTCCTGTTACTTACCATTTTACAATATTCTTGTCCTTCTTTCCTCATCAATCCCCCTACTATTGATGAAAGAATATTTTTGGCCTGAATGGTCTAGATCTCAATGGGGGCAATTCTTCTGTCTCTCCCGGCGGCCACTTGTCAGTGTCTGGAGACATTTCTGATTGTCACAACTGAGAAGATACTGTTAACAGCACTTGGCAGAGGCTGAGAATACAGCCAGTTATTGTATAATGCACAGAACAGTCCCCCACAAGCAACTTTCTGACCCAAAATGTCAGGTGTGCCAAGGTTGAGAAACTCTGGTCTGTATGGAGAGCCCGTACGGCTTATATTCACTAGAACATTTTGCAAGATCCAAAATCAAGGGTGACCACAGATATTTAAAAAGATGGTTTTGAACAGAAGGGGGTTGGAGGGTTAGGTGGGAGGTGGGATGATTCGTAATGATTTTTCACTGTTGACCTCTTTTATTTTATTTTGGCTTTTGCTGCATGCCTTGTAAAAAAATTTACAAGCTTCGTTTTTTGTTAAGGAATCCATAAGATAAATTGTTTTATTTGATCATTGCTCAGGACGCTTGGGAGAACATGACTAATGTATCTCTGGTGTTTCGCACCTACCCTGTGACATAGCGCGTGATTAATATACGTTTGTTAGATAAATGCGCGAACGCATAAATGCATATGATCCCGGAGATTCTAGGTAGAGTTTATTTGTTGCCAAATAGGCCTTTTGTATTTTCATGGTTAGCTAAGTGGAAAAAGCGTGTGGGCAGAGTTTATGAAAGTCATTTCAAAGATTCAAAGAGAATGTTAGGTCAGGAAAAGTAAGACACCTGGCTCTCCAAACGGGAGAAGCTAGAAGGTCATGGACTTGAACAACAGCTTGTTTGGAAAGCTGAACAGGCAAAAACACCGCAGAAGTTCACAAAAGCCTGCTTGGTCTAGAGCCACAGAGGAATATGGTACAAGCAAACAGCTGTGCCAAAGAGCAAACTCAACACAAACCCATTGTACGAGACAAGTGGGCCTAACACAGAGTCCTTGGAGGAGAGAGAAACAGCGTAACTTGGGGCACAGGCTGATCGAATGAGAACAAGCTCAGCCAAGCCCTGCCTCCTGGATGCCATCTGGGCTGCTTCTGCCGTGAAAAGCTCCGCCCAGGCTCTTCACTCTTTTCCCCTGCGAATGCTTTGCTGCGGCCAGATTTCCCTGCTTATTCTCCCAACATCCTCGCACTGCCTCTGCCCTTTTGCTCCCCATATTCTCCTCTCCAGAAAGCCCATTTCTCTCTCCTCTGCATTTAAGTATTCGTTTACAAGATTCAGCTCAATCAAGGTCTGTGCCCTTTGTGAAACCCTTCCTCAGTTTTTCCGTGTCAGAAATCTTTAACTCTCTGAGTCCTCCCTGCCCACGTTCCTCCAAATTCAGGAAACAACTTGCAGTCATGGTTAATCACTGGGGCTTCAAGTTTATCACTGGAGCCATCAGCACATGACATCTGGAATGTGAGTCCCAGAGTGAGGAGGGGAGAGATGAGGACAGCACCAGGAGGACTCCGCTCTATAGAAACCTCCTGAGTTTAAAAAAACTCACTGGGAAAAATTCATCTTCTTATGGTCATCGAAGCAGACAACAAGGCTAGGAAAGCATCTCCCTTCTGTCCAGCCGTGCCTATTGGACGAATGCCCACCAGGCAAGCAGGTTTTGGCCAGAGCCTGCACACAGCACCCTGCATGCTGGCCTGAGATCTGCTGGCTTAAGGTTTGAGTGACAGTCCCTATCTGGACAAAGAAAGGATGTGAAGGAGTGCGTATAACTTTTCTGCAAACTAGAGGCAGACAGAACTGTAAACGCTGTCCTAACATTAGGCGGAGGCAAGGTCCCCTCCGTACAGTTTGGGATACAGCCAGTCCTGGTTTCTGCGGGGTTTAGGCACAACATGGAAGGTGTGCGTGTCCCTTGCTGTGCCTGGTCTTGGCTGCTAGCTCAGGACAGAGGACACGCTTTGCTAATGAGCCAGAGCCAAACCCACGGGGCTAGGCACCCCTGTCAGTGTCAACAGGGACATGCTTTCCAGATTCATCCTGGAACTTTATAATATTGTATGAAACTCCCAGCAGCAGTGGATTTTGATCAGCTGTGTTTAGAAGAGCAATATTAAAAACATAAATTGCCCAGAAGCTATGCTTGATAGTAAAGTGTCAAACAATAGAAAGGAGAGATGAAATTTAATTTTGATGTAGAGAACTTTCATTCTTTGTGCAGCATTTCTTAAAAATGTTTCTAAACCACCTAGGAGGTCAGTCTTCAGACAGTTGATTCATTTTACAGCAAAAACTCAGATACAGTAAAATTAAAACCTCATGCTGGGTGTTAAAATTTTACTATCAAACCTGTCTTTATTACAAGTACAGTGGTACGTCAGTACTCATTGTTAATTCATTCTGGAACTCGTGATGAGTGCCGAAACCGATGAGTACCGAGTGATGAAGCATTTTCTCTTGCTGGGTTCCTCAAGACTTGTGCAAATTCTAGCAAGTGCGATGAGTCCCGAGCAAGCACCGAGTACTGAAACATTTTTTTCCCATCAAAATATGCTGAGTACAGGGTTTGACAAGTGCTGAAGCCGACGAGTACTGAGGTGTGACTGTACTTGTTTTCTATTTATATGAAACTATTGGGTAGAAAAAATTTTCCTTGATTTTTGTACTCAGAATATTCAGTTGCCTGTTTACCATGGTTCCATTTATTTCTGGATAAAAATTTCCCTTTTCTGTGTGTGTGTTTGTGATGCTTAGTGTAGCTCTCAGTTGCCAAAGAGGAGAGCAATATTGCTATTAAAAGAGAATGATCTCGTATTTGCAAGTTAAAATATATTCTGAAAAGGATGAGGCTTATTATTTCCTGAAACCTGCTTATTCTGTGAGGGCTGTGCAATATCTCTGAGGGTTGTTTCTGTGTTGTGTTTCTTCCTGGGTCTTAGCAGTAAGGTGTATTCCTGTTCTAACGAAAGCCTTGACTTATGTTAGTATAGGAAGTAGAAAACGACTAGGAAGTGTACCCACGAGATATAAGAAACCTCTAACATTTGCACAATTAAAATGTAGAGCTAGTGTATTCTGAAAGATTCTAAATTGTGTTTTTAAATAGTTCTGTGTAAGCACATGCATTTGGACAATGACATTGATGGAATTCATCTTAAATGAACAAATGTACTTGAAGTCTTGGGGCTACTGATCTACAGAGATGGAAAATCAGTATACTTGTTTCAAAAACATGATTTTTATATGTATATATGTATACATATATTTAGAAAATATTTATTGAGTGACTGTTATGTATTGGGTACTATGCAGATGTCATGGATACAAAGGTAAATATAACACGATCCTTGGCCTCCAGGAGCTCAGAGCCAAGGGTGGAGGTCTAGACAAATGAACAAGCAGTCACAATGCAGGTGAAAGGGCTCTGATCAGGTGCCTGAAACACATAAGATTCTGAATGCTCTTCTTTTCTTTTATTTGTTTATTATTTTATTTTATTTTAATTTTTTTCTTGGATTATTAACATGAACCAAATTGTTCTTATTTTTTTTATTGTTGTTCAAATACAGTTGTCTCCATTTTCCCACCACCACTTTCCCCTGCCCCACCCCCAATCCTTCCCCACTTCGGCTTTGTCCATGGGTCTTTTATATGTGTTCCTTGATGACCCTTCCCCTTCTTTTCCCCATTATCCCACTCCCCCTCCCCTCTGGTTGCTGTCCGTTTGTTCTTTATTTCCATGTTGCTGGTTAAATTTTGCTCGCTTGTTTGTTTTGTTGATTAGGTTCCACTTATAGGTGAGATCATACTTATAGGTGAGATCATGTGGTATCTGTCTTTCACCGCCTGACTTATGTCACTTAGCATAATGCTGTCCAGTTCCATTCCATGTTGTCTCTTTCTTTCTGCTGCATAGTATTCCATTGTATAAAAGTACCATAGTTTTCCGATCCACTCATTTACTGTTGGGCACTTAGGTTGTTTCCAACACTTGACTATTATAAGTTGTGCTGCTATGCACATTGGAGTGCACAGGTTCTTTTGAATTGGTGTTTCGGGATTCTTAGGGTATAACCCCAGCAGTGGAATTTCTTGGTCAAAAAGCAGTTCCATTTTTAGTTTTTTGAGGAAATTCCAAACTGTTTTCCACAGTGGCTGTACCAGTCTGCATCCCTACCAGCAGTGTACTAGGGTTCCCTTTTCTCCACAACCTCGCCAGCACTTGTTGTTTGTTGATTTGTTTATGATGGCCATTCTGACTGGTGTGAAGTGGTATCTCACTGTGGTTTTAATTTGCATCTCTCTGATGGCTAGTGATGCTGAGCATCCTTTCATGTGTCTCTGGACCCTGCGTATGTCCTCCTTGGGGAAGTGTCTGTTCAGGCCCTTTGCCCATTTTTTAAATTGGATTGTTTGTCTTTCTGGTGTGGAGTCATGTGAGCCCTTTATATATTTTGGAGATCAAACCCTTGTCCGAGGTATCATTGGCAAATATATTTTCCCATACATTTGGCTTCCTCTTCATTTTGCCGATGTTTTCTTTAGTCGTGCAGAAGCTTCTTATTTTGATGAAATCCCATTTGTTTATTCTTTCCTTTATATCCCTTCCTCTAGCAGACATATCAGTGAACATATTGCTGCATGGAATATCTGAGATTTTCCTACCTATGTTCTCCTGTAGGGCTTTTATGGTGTCATGACTTATATTTAAGTCTTTTACCCATCTTGAGTTTATTTTTATGTATGGTGTAAGTTGGTGGTCGAGTTTCATCTTTTTTGCATGTAGTTCTCCAGATCTCCCAACACCATTTGTTGAAGAGGCTATTTTTACTCCATTTTATGCTTCTGCCTCCTTTTTCAAATATTAATTGACCATAGAAACATGGGTTTATTTCTGGGCTCTCTATTCTGTTCCGTTGATCTATGTACCTGGTCTTATGCCAGTACCAGACTGTTTTGATTACAGTGGCCTTGTAATTTAGTTTGATGTCAGGTATTGTGATCCCTCCTGCTTTGTTCTTCTTTCTCAAAATTGCTGCTGCTATTTGGGGTCATTTATGGTTCCATATGAATTTTTGAAATGTTTGTTCTACATCTGTGAAATATGTCATTGGTGTTTTAATAGGGATTGCATTGAATCTGTAAATTGCCTTTGGTAGTATGGACATTTTGGCGTTGGTAATTCTTCCAGTCTGTGAACATGGTATATGCTTTCATTTATTTGCGTCTTCCTTAATTTCTTTCTCCAGAGTTGTGTAGTTTTCTGAGTATAGGTCTTTTACCTCCTTGGTTAGGTTTATTCCTAGGTACTTTATTTTTGTTGTTGCTATAGCAAATGGGATTTTTCCCCTGATTTCTGATTCTGATATTTCATTGTTGGTGTCCAAAAATGCCTTAGATTTCTGAATATTGACTTTGTATCCTGCTGTTTTACCAACTTCACTTATTAGGTCGAGTAGTTTTTTGGTGGAGTCTGTAGGATTTTCTGTGTACACTATCATGTCACCTGCAAACAATGACAGTTTTACTTCCTCTTTTCCAGTTTGGATGCCTTTTATTTCTTTTCCTTATCTGATGGCTGTGGCTAGGACTTCTAATACTATGCTGAATAGAAGTGGTGAAAGCGGACATCCTTGTCTTCTTCCTGATCTTAGTGGGAATGCTTTTAGTTTTTGACCATTGAGTATGATGTTAGTTGGAGGTTTTTCACATATGGTCTTTATTATGTTGAGGTATGCCCCCTTTACTCTGACTTTCCTGAGTGTTTTTATTATAAATGGATACTGTGCCTTATCAAATGCTTTTTCCGCATCTATTGATATGATCATGTGATTTTTGCATTTTCCTTTTGTTTACATGATGTATTATATTTATCGATTTGCAAGTATTGTACCATTCTTGCAGCCCTTGGATGAATCCACCTTAATCATGGTGGATGATCTTTTTAATGTATTGCTGTATGCGGTTTGCCAATATTTTGTTGAGGATTTTAGCACCTATGTTCATCAGCAATATTGACCTGTAGTTTTCTTCCTTTTCTCTGTCTTTATCTGGTTTTAGAATTAGGATGATGCTGACCTCAAAGGAAGAGTTTGGGAGTCTTCCCTTTTCTTGGATTTTTTGGAGTAGTCTGAGAAGAACAGGGTTATTCCTTCCTTAAATGTTTTGTGAAATTTTTCTCTGCAACCATCTGGTCCAGGGCTTTTGTGTGCTGGGAGTGTTTTTGATTACTGATTCAATTTCACCAGCTGTTATTGGTCTATTCAGGCTTTCTACATCTTCTTCATTCAGTTTTGGAAGATTATATTTTTCTAGAAATTTGTCCGTTTCACCCAGGTTTTCAAATTTCTTCGCATATAATTGTTTGTAGTAATTTCTTACAATCCTTTGTATTTCTGTGGTATCAGTTGTAATTTCTCCTCTTTCATTTCTGATTTTATTTATTTGTGTCCTCTCCCTTTTTTTCTTGATGAATCTGCTTAAAGGCTTGTCGATTTTGTTTATGTTTTCAAAGAACCAGCTCCTGGATTTATTGATCATTTGAATTGTTCTTTTAGTCTCTATGTCATTCAGTTCCACTCTGATCTTGATTATTTCCTTCCTTCTTCTCGCTCTGGGCTTTGTTTGTTGTTGTTTCTCCAGTTCTTGTAGATGTCAGGTTAGGTTGGTCATTTGAAATGTTTTTATCTCTTTTAGGTAGGTCTGTTTTGCCATGAACTTCCCTCTCAGAACTGTCTTTGCTGTGTCCCATAGGTTTTAGACTGTTGTGCATTCATTTTCACTTTTCTCCAGAAACTTTTTGATTTCTTCCTTGATCTCATTATTAACCCATTCATTGTCTGATAGCATGCTATTCAGTCTCCATGAGTTTTAAAGTTTTTGAGTTTTTTCCTTGAGGTTCGTTTCTAGTTTCAAGACTTGTGGTCCAAGAAAATGCTTGTTATGATTTCAGTTTTCTTGAATTTGTGAGGCTTATTTTTTTGTCCTATCATGTGGTCTTATCTTTGAAAACATTCCATGTGCATTTGAAAAGAATGTGGAGTTTGCTTCTTTGGGATGAAAGGTTCTCTATATATCAGTTAAGGCCATTTGATCTAATGTGTCGTTCAGTTCCACAACATCCTTGCTGATATTTTGTTTGGAAAATCTATCCATTGTTAACAGTGGGGTGTTAAAATCCCCTACTATAAGTTTGTTGCTGTCTATATCTTTCTTGAAGTCCTCCAAGATTTTCCTTATATATTTGGGTGCTCCTATGTTGGGTGCATATATATTTACAATGTTTATGTCTTTTTGATGGATTCTTCCTTTGGGTATTATGAAGTGTCCTATGTCTTTTTTTATGGCCTTTGTTTTAAATTCTATTTTGTCTGATATAAGTATTGCTATTCCAGCTTTTTCCCCTGTCCTTTTACTTGGAATATTTTTTCCAACTCTTTGCTTTCAGTCTGAGTAGGTCTCTTTTTCTACTCAGAAAAAGTAGAGCTGGGTGGGTCTCTTGTAGGCAGCATATGTGCAAGTCATGTTTTCTTATCCATTCAACTATCCTATGTCTTTTGATTGGAGCATTTAATCTCTTTACCTTTAAAGTTATGATTGATAGGTACTTATTCATTTTTTCCCTTTGTACCTGTGTTCCTCTGTCTCTCACTCTTTTTCTTCCTCTTCATAAAGCAGGCCCTTTATATTGCAGTGCTGGTTTGGTGGAGGTGTATTCCTTTAGCCTTCTTTTGTCTGGGAAACTCCTTGTTTAACCTTCCATTTTAATTGAGAGCTTTGCTGGGTAGAGTAGTCTCAGTTGCAGACCTTTGCTTTTCATTACTCAGAATATTTCTTGCCATTCCCTCCTGGCTTGTAGTGTGTCTGTGGAGAAATCAGCTGCTTCCTTTATTTGGGCTCCCTTGTATGTTACTTCCTGTTTCTCCCTTGCTGCCATTAACATTCTCTTTTATTGGACAAGAAATGAATGTTAAAAAACTATGTAGTAAAGAAAATATCGCAAATCATGGAAAAGACCACTGTAGATTTCTTCTGGGTAGCCTCTAGTATTTACCACAGTTTTTCTTTCTGGATCTGACTCTTGTGATGCGCGATGTTGACTTCATTTGACCTTAGGCAATGTGCGAGACTTCCAGGGACCTACTGTCTTCTTCAGTTGTTAATCTAGTCACTCTAAACTCAGCAGTCAGGCTTAAGCACCATAGGGCAGGGCAGAGTCCCTCCTGGGGTCTGGACTATTATTTCCCCTCAGGCTGCTGCTGCTCAGAGGGGAGTGTTCTGCCTGACCAGGATGGCTGCTGCCTTATCGGGGATGACTCAGCACCGGGATCCCTGCATCTACTCTCTCAGTTCTCTCCCCAAAGCCTCTGTCTGTAGCCTCTCCTTAGGCAACTCTAGCCTGCTCTGCCCTCACCTTTGCTGGAGCCCAGGGTAAGTGGCTGCAAATGAAAATTTATGTGTTGGCCCTTTAAATGGCTCTTTCAGTCTCTAGCCGCCTGTCTCTGGCAGAGAGCAACCCTGCTGCTTTTCACAGCTGGATGTTATCTGTGTACTTTTTTGGCTCTGGTGTTATAGGTTGGGGATCCCTGCTTATGGTTTAGACTCCACTCTTCTCACGGGATCCGACTGGTCACTTAAATATCCCTCTGGTGCTGCTGCCTGTGGGTGGCCAGCCAGCCTTCTTGAGTCTCCACTGCACTCCTTACCAGCCAGGTTGTGCTGAAGCTGATTCTTCTGTCTGTCCGAGGTTATAAGGTTTCTCTCTTGCAATTGTTCATTTGTTTGTTCTGGTGATTTCTCCACAATTCAGTTGTAATTCCAGATTGGTCCTGGGAGGAGGTCAGTGTGACTTCCATTCATTCCTCCACCATCTTGCCGATCCCCTTCTTTTGTTTTTTTCCATTAACTTTTATTGATTATGCTATTATAGTTGTCCCAATTTCCCCCCCTTTGCCACCCTCCACCCAGAACCCCCCATTCCCTCAGTCAGTTTCCACACCATTGTTCATGTCCATGGGCCATGCATAAAAGTTCTTTGGTTACTCCATTTCCCATACTGTATTTTACATCCCCATGGCTATTCTGTAACTACCTGTTTCTACTCCTTAGTCCCCTCACCTCTTTGCCCATTCTGCCCCAGCCCCTCCCATCTGGTAACCATCAAAACACTCTCCATATTTATGATTATGTCTCTGTTCTTCTTAATTGCTTAGCTTGTGTTTTAGATTCAACAGTTGATAGATATGTGTTTATTGCCATTTTATTGTTCATAGTTTTGATCTTATTCTTTTTCTTAAGTAAGTCCCTTTAACATTTCATATAATAATGGTTTGATGATGATGAACTACTTTAGTTTTTGTTGTCTGGGAAGCTCTTTATCTTTCCTTTGATTCTAAATGACAGCTTTGCTGGGTAGAGCAATCTTGGCAGTAGGTCCCCACTTTTCATGACTTTGAGTATTTCTTGCAAATGCTTTTTAGCCTGCAAAGTTTCTTTTGAGAAATCAACTGATAGTCTTACAGGAACTCCCCTGTAGGCAAACTAACTTGTTTTCTCTTACTGCTTTTAAGATTCTCTCTTTATCTTTAACCTTTGGCATTTTAATTATGATGTGTTTTGGAGCGGGTCTCTCAGCATCCATCTTGTTTGGGACTCTTTGTGCTTCCTGGACTTGCATGTCTAGTTCCTTCACCAAATTAGGAAAATTTTCTTTCATTATGTTTTCAAATAGATTTCCAGTTTCTTGTTCTTTCTCTTCTCCTCTGGCACCATTATGATGCAAATGTTGGAATGCTTAAAGTTGTCCCAGAGGCTGCTTATGCTATCCTCATTTTTTGGGGTTCTTTCTTCTTGTTGTTTTGATTTTTTTTTTGTTTCCTTATGTTCCAAATCATTGATTTGATTCTCAGCTTCATCCGCTCTACCATCATTTCCCTGTAAATTGTTCTTTATTTCAGTTAGTGAATCCTTTGTTTCTGACTGGATCTTTTTTATGCTGTTTGAGTTCTAAGTTCCTTGAGAATCTTTATAACCAGTGTTTTGACTCTGCATCTGATAGATTGCTTATCTCCATTTTGTTTAGTTCTTTTTCTGGAGTTTTGATCTGTTTTTTTCATTTGGGCCATGTTTCTTTGTCTCCTCATTTTGGCAGCTCCCCTGTGTTTGTTTCTATGTATTAGGCAGAGCTGCCATGACTCCATGTCTTGGTATCACAGCCTAATGTAGTAGGTGTTCTATAGGGTCCAATGGCACAGTTTCTTTAATCATCCAAGCTGGGTGCTTGAGGGTGCCTTTTGTGTGGGCTGTGTGTACCCTCCTCTTGTAGTTGAGGCTTGACTGCTGTTGCCAGGTAAATGGGAAGGATTTACCCAGGCCAGTCAGCTTCAAGGACTGGCTGCAGCCGCTGACCACCTATGTCTACCCTCTGTGTAGGATTAGCTGTGCAAGGGCAGGGTGGTGGTGCTCCACTGTGGTCTGTAGCTATCCACTGGGTATGTGGTCTCTGGGGTTTCCTGGGTGGTGTAGGCCAACCTCAGCCCTGATCTGTGTTCAGCCTGGGGCCACCCTGCATGATGGCTGTTACTTGTGCTGGGCTTGGAGAGTCCCATCAAAGCCAAGTTGTGAATCTAGGCTGGCTGCTGCTAGTGCAAGGCCTGGGGCCTCTTAGCAAGAGGTACTGGGGCTGGGACTTACTGAGGCTGACTGTTGCTTGTTTGATACAATTTAGGAGTTGTGAAACATGAGCCAATACCAATCATTCATATGGAAAAGTCATAGTTAACAGCTTGCATAGTCCTATAAGATGGGTGGGATGGAGTCTCAGGAGGTTTCCAGGTTGGGGCAAACAATGTTAGCCAGGTTGATGGAGTCTCAGATATGGCACCCACCTACCAGCTCAGTGGCTCTGTAGGGGGAGGGCTCAGAAAAGGGACAATGGCCTCTGCCTGCCTTTCTGTGTGGGAGAAAGCTGTCCCCCAACTCCCACCTTGTTACCAGACACGTCACTTCCTCCCTGTATGCCACTGGTGCCTTTCAAGCTGCTAGCTTGGTCAGAGGGAGTAAGTCTGAGTAAATTCGTGTATGGGTTCTTTAAGAGAAACTGTTTGGAACGCCAGTAGTTTCTTCCACTGACTCAATCCCCACTGGTTTTTGCAGCCAGAAGTTATTGGTACTTATCTTCCTAGAACCCTGGGCTGGGGAGTCTGGTGTGGGGCTGGTACTCCTAGTTCCTGAGGTATCCCTCCTGAATTTTTATGTACCACACATGGATGTTGGACCAGCCCTTGTTCTGAGTCTCTGTCCCTCCTACCAGCCTGGATGGATGTGGTTTCTTTAATTCTGTGGTAGTCAGACTCCCATTCACCTCTGCGGTTCTGAGGTTTCTGATGTTTCTGAGTGATGATTGTTTTATATTTTAGTTGTAATTTTGATATGGTTGTGCAAGAAAGCAAGCTCTGTCTGCCTATGCCACCGTCTTGACTGGAAGTCCTCTTGAAGTCTTTAAAAAATGTACATTAAAACAAGAATTAGGTGGAGAAATGAATGTTTATTTAGAAGGGGCTTGTGTAGGCGAGGAACCCTGAAGTGTCAGCTCCCACCCCTGGTTCTTGGGCAGGTCCAGAGAGGTGGCGCAGGGCCCTGAGGGTGCCCGTCTTTGCGTCTTGGGAGCCCCTTCCCAGAGGAGGCTGCACTATGGCTGTATGTCATTTCTGCTCATGCTCCCCTAAGTGTGTTCTCCACACAGCAGCCAGAATGAGCCTTTGAAACCTGATTCAAATAACATCAGTCCCCTCTCACAGTTCTCCACCTGTTTTTTTATCACATTCAGAATAAAACCACACCCTTTTTCTTCTGCATTCTTGCTCCTAGTGCACCAGCCACTGGCATCGCTGTTATTGGAGTGCATCAGTCATCTTCCCGCCTCAGGTTTGCATGCATCATCACCTCTGCTGGCAGGATACCCCCCCCCAATAGATAATATAGCACATGGCTTGCTCCACTGCTGCCTTCCTGTGTGCTCTGGTGTGGCATCCCAAGGGTCTTGCCTGACCATGGCAGGCAAAGAGAGCATTCTCTGTTCTCTTTACTTCAACTTCTTTTCCTTAGAGCATCATAACTACGTTACATACTCATTTGTTTGTCTCCCCAACTGGAATGTCAGCTCTGGGAGGATGTCTTGTTCTCTGTACGCAGGAGACCCTTGTTTCATATTTGTTAGATGAAAGAGTGAAAGGAGGTAATGGAAAAAGGTGGTTTGGGGACAGCATTAGTTGGGTGGTTTGTCTTCAGTGGCTCATACAAAGGAAAGTTAACACTCTTCTGGGGCCCTAAATATTTCAAAAAGTTTCAAATATATCTGTTTCTGAGCAACATAAATGTACAAAATATCCAAATTCTCTGGGAAATATTTCCCTGCCACATGCCTGTGGACCAACAGCATCAAATAACCTGAATACGAGATCTGTCCAGAAAGTATACAGACATGAACTATGAAAAATAGAGGCATTTATCAAAGAAGATACAAGATACAAGAAACATAGGCACCTTGGGACCTCACACAGTTCTCCCAATCTCCATCAGCTGCCCCATCATATTTTTCCTGAGTCTCACTGATGGTCTGAGATCTCTTCCCCTTCAAAGGTGATTTTAGTTTTGGGAAAAGCCAGAAGTCACAGGGCACCAAATCTGGGCTGTAGTCGGGCAGAGTCACATGAGTGATTTGCTATTCACCAAAAAGCTCTGCACAAGATGTGATGCTTGACTGGGCGCATCGCTGCGATGAAGCTGCCAGTTACCACTTCCCCAGAACTGCGGCAGTTTTCATCGTGTTGCATCTCTCAACCAACGAAGAACCTGAAGGTAGAACTCCTTTTTAATTGTTTGGCCTGGAGAGGCATACTAGGGATGGATGACACCTTCCCAATCAAAACACACAGTTAACATAATCTTGATCTTGCTGCAACTTTGCTGTGCCTTCTTCAGGCATGGAGAACCAGGCGACTTCCAGTGGGATGACTGGGCCTCCATTTCTGGATCATAGCCCTAGACACACGATTCATGTCTGGTTATGACCTTCTAGAGGAAATCAGGTTTTTTGGTAGCGGTTTGAATCAAGTCATTAGCAACCGCAGCATGATATTCCTTCTGCTCTGGTAGCAGAAGCCACAGAATGAATTTTGCCATGACACGTTTCATACCAAGATCCTATGTCAAAATCTCAGACACAGTAGTTTTTGGAATCCCCTGATCAGCTTCTCATTCTCACACTGTTAGTTGCCAGTCTTTGTTGATTGCAGCTCATACCCATCCAACATTCTCAGGTGTTCTGCTTGTTGCAGGCCTTCCAGAATGTGGATCACTTTCAACAGATTCTCAGCTATCTTTGAAGCATTTGTGCCAGACTTTTATTTGTGCTGCACTCATTGCATTGTCCCCGAAAGCCTTCTGAATCATCCAAATAGTTTGTGCAGAGAAATGTTCAAACTTCATGCGGAACTTGAGGCAGATTCATTGCTCTACTCGCTCAGTCATTTTGAATGCAACAGCCACACAGTACACATGCTCACTCAGTGGCATCTACTGCCCCCACTGACTAGCACAGTGAAGTTGTGACTGTTCGTGCATGCACATTCCATTCCACTCTCCTTGGCTGCCAGGTTACATCAATGTCGTGCAATCTGTCCTCATTATTAACAATGGCTGGATTTTTTCTGTCAAGACCTCGTATGTCTGATATTGTACTGTCATTAGCACCCATATTAAATGTTTTGTTGTTTCAAATTCTTCATTTGGATTTGACTGGAAGACATCTTAAGTTTGAGAAGTAGGAAAAGAGAAAAGTTCAAAGCATGTGGTGGGGGAGTATAAATTTAAAGAGGTTACAAATCTCATATACAGTTTTTTCTTCTGTTAGTTGTGCATGTGTTAAATTATTTGAAAATATATTTGCACATGAAAGCAGCATATTGACTGTGGAAATGATGTCTTAAGAATTTCTTACGTCCTCACGGCCTCTTCTCTAGGATGTGTTTTCCAAAGTGGGTGCTATGGGGAGGGAGACTCACTTAATTCTTCTAGGGCTGCAGGATGGGACAGAAACTACAGCTTTATTATATTTTGTTATAAGGACAGACAGAGGCAGCTTCACTTGGTCACCTGACATTCTGACCTGAGGTGTCCTGAGGAAGCAGTGTGAGGTCCTGTCTGGGTTGGAAAGAGTGACACCTGCAGACCCCTGTCCCTTTAGCAGGATGTGTATGCAGGGTTAAGTCGATGTACATATTACATGATCTAGTTTTAACTAAGTTAACCTCCACAAAATAGACAGATGACTTAAAAATCAGAAACTGATCATCATACTAATGAGTGAAAGTGCAGATGAGCATCATGAAAACAGCAGATTTGATATTATTTCTGCTACTTGTTGTATGAGAATTTCTTTAGTTGAATAAAAGCAATGATAACCGAATCCTGTTGGACAAGAAGGTGGCCAAAGTTCGAAATCACCAAGAAGATTATTTGAAATGAGGATTTTGAAATGTTATTGCAATAATGTACCTTGTCCTAACTGGAGAGGGTGTCTTCTCTTAGTCACTGGTCAGAATACAGGTGCATACAATTTATAAATAAACAAGTGTACATGTGTTGGGGGGTGCATCCTCAAAGGGTCTTACTGTTAAGGAGTACCCACTCAAGAAAGCTTAGTGCCCACTGCTTGAAGGTCTTGCTATTAAAAGTGTGGTCCCAAAATGTGGGAACGTGTTAGAAATGCAGAATTTCAGGCTCCCACATTAGACCTCCAGGATCAGAATCTGCCTCTCAGTAAGATTCCTAGTGATTTATAGGCACTTACAGTTTGGAAGATGCTTCTATAGAGTGTATTTGACAACATACCTCTTCTGTGCTTTTGAAATCAGGGGGTGATTCCACCCACAGGAAATTGTAGCGTTAAATGAGACTTTTAAAAAAAAATTGAGGTATAATTGACATACAGCATTATCCTAGTTTCACGTGTACAACGTAGTGATTTGATACTTGTATATATTGTGAAATGGTCACCACAGTACATCTGGTTCACATCTGTCAGCACACATGTACAGATTTTTTTTCTTATGATGAGAACCTTGAAGATCTAGTTTCTTAGCAACTTTCAAATATATAATATAATATTATAACTATAGTCATCATGCAGTACATTACATCGCTGGGACTTATGTATGTTATAACTGGAAGTTTGTACTTTTGACCCCCCTTCACCAATTTTTCCCATCCCTCCACCCCACCTCTGGCAACTGTCCCCTTTATCTATGAGCTTGGTATTTTTTTATTTTTGTTCCACATATAAGTAAGATCAAATGGTATTTGTATTTCCCTGTCTGACTTATTTCACTTAGCATAATGCACTCAAGAGTCATCCAGGTTGTAGCAAAAAGTAAGATTTCCTCCTTTTTTATGGCTCAATAGCATTCCTTTGTGTATATGCACCATGCCTTCTTTATCCATTCAAAGGACAGGTTGTTTTCATTGGAGTGCAGACACAGTAGTCCCCACTTATCTGTGGTTTTGGTTTCTGTAGTTTCAGTTACCATGGTCCAAAAATATTAAGTGGAAAATTTCAGAAGTGAACAATTCATAATTTTAAATTGTGAGCTGTTCTGAGTAACGTGATGAACTCTTGCTTGGTCCTGCTCTGTCCCCACCAGGACATGAATCATCCCTTCTTCTACATCTCCACACTGTAGACATTCCCACCTGTTAGTCCCTTAAGAGTCATCTGGGTTAACAGATCAACTGTTGGGTATCACATTGCTTGTGTTCAATTAACCCTTATTTTACTTAATAATTACCACAAAGTGCAAGAGTAATGATGCTGGCAATTCAGGTACACCACAGAGAAATCATCAGGTGCTTCCTTTAAGTGAAGGTTTGTGTGTATAGGAAAAACATAGCATACAGAGGGTTCAGTACTATTTCCATTTTTGGGCATCTATTGGGGGTTGTGGGACATCTCCCCTGCAAACAAGGAGGAGATACTGTAACTTTATGAGAGAGGGATTTTATTTCCTTTGAATAAATACCCAGAAGTGGAATTGCTGGATCATATGGCAACTCTACTTTTAATTTCTCAGGTAACCTTCACACTGTTTTCCACAGTGGCTGCACCAGTTTACAATCTTACCAACAGTGCGTGAGGGTTTCCTTTTCTATACATTCTTGCCAACACTTGTTATTTTTTGTCTTTATGATAATAGCCATGCCAATATGTGTGAGCTGATATCTCATTGTGGTTTGACTTGGATTTCCTGATAATTGGTGATATTGGGCCCCACAAGTCTGGTTTTGAATCTTGTTCTGCCACCAACTTGACCTAGGCAGCTCACTGAGCTTCCAAGATCTTGTTTCCACACTCGTGAAAACAGAGATGCCAACACCTTCCTCCTAAGTGTTTGTAGGGTGGCATGTATGTAAAGTACGAAGAGGTGGAGCCCAGTAACAGTTGGTTTAGTCCCTCCTTCCTCCCCGCTCCCATGTTAGTCTGTAAACCTATGGAGGGAGAGGGGAGCTTATCTACAGCTCCCTGAACAGAGGTCTTAAACTTTTTGCTCAGGTAACTCCTAAAAGAATTTTGAAAAATCCTATATACCCTCACATTTTAAAAAAGTTAACATCAAAGTTTCATCGTGGTTTAAAAAGTTGCAAAGTGCTCCCTAGGTTATTGTAAATATTGATATTTTGAAATAAAACTGGTTACATCACTCATCATTTGGTCAATGGAATAAAAATCTCAGGTGATTTGGTAGCCTCTCAGTGGGGGTTGGTGAGTGGGAGGAACCAGAGATCCCGCCATCCCCCTTGGACTTTGGCGGCCTCTCCAGCAGCAACCAAGTCCTATGGTTGGTTCAGCTCTCACTGGACAGGCTCGTGTTGGTTCTGGCTTCCTTCTGGGGATGCTGGTCCTGCGGTCTGGTCATACCCCCTCTCCCTTTGTTCCTTCAGTGAACGGTGGGTGGTGACTTCTGGCAGTTGCCCTTGTCTGTCCTGGTTCATGGTTTCCAGTCGGCTTCTCAGCTTTTCTTTCATGCGTGTGACCATTTCCCTTCACTACTTCTCTCTGCGGCAAATACTTACCATGGATTGTTTTTTCCAGGTGAGATTCTGACTGACGTTCAGTTTTTATTGAAATGCCAATATTTGGAATTGTCCTATTGTCACTGGAAGCTTTTAAAGCCCAAATCAGTGTACCATAGAAAGAGCCAGGATGAGTGAGGGCTGTGCTTTTCTTTAAAAGATGGAAGAAGCGCAGGCATGAGGAGGAAAGATGTTGCTAGGCAGAACAATTTGGGGGAAAGTACAAATGAGACGTAAGGATATATAAACTGATTCCCTTAAAGTGAGTACTTTACACAGAAGTCTTTGTGGGACCCAGTTTGAAGATTGCTGCCTTGAAAAGTCAGGCAGGCACATTGCGTGAAGCTGGCTCATGAACCATAAGTGCATGACTGTCTACGTACCCATATCTCTGGTGTCCAGGAAATCTGCTGCAGCTGCTAGAAGGGGCTCACACTCAAGCCAGCTAAGGGAATGCATGCTGGGCCTGCCCCTGATGAGGCTGCGGCTCACGGCTGACTGGACAGGACATCTCCAAGGCAGGCACTGGTTGAGCCCCAGGAGGAGCAGGCGGTGTGTAGGAAGCGTGGGAGAATCGGCCATCAGCTGGACGTGGGGCTGCCGTTCTCGTTCTGCCAGCCCTGCAGCAGCGGCAGCGGCGCTGATGTTTGCACTTGTGTGCACCTGCTGCTGGCTTGAAACTCCGCCACTCATCTGGGGAAGCCTTTTGGACAAATTTGTTTACAGAACATCAACTTGTGCATTTATTGGCTGACCAACTAATCTGAAAATAGACTGAGGATTTCTAAGAGGAAGACTTTCATTGGTCATAGAACAGAATTCTTCCCCCAAAGAAGACTATTTAGCATCTTTGTTTGCTTTTTGCTGTGATTTTAAACTGCAAATATATCCTCAACTTCCGTTCATGTGAAAGTGGAATGACAGTAGAGTTTAAAATACCATCCCCCACCCAAGCCCCAAACCAAAACAGGCACTCGTGCAGACAGAGATCCTTTCATTTACAGAATGCCCACTGGGCTGGGATGGGCATTGTGCCCAGTGCTCATGTTCACCAACATATGAACTTCCCAGGTGCATATTGTTATGAAGCCCATTTTATTAATGGGCTGAATGGAACCAGGCATTCTGACTCCAGAACACAACTGCTTAGCCACTAAATCAAAGACAGTGTGCAGTGGAGTACATTTGCCACTAACTCTCTAAGGTGTTGATGTTTCCTGAGGAGCCTGGCTTACCCGGGAGGGGAGGACCAGTGTTGACTGTGCTGAGACAAGGTTAAATTTAATTTATAGCAATGAATGCTGTTTCACAGAGCTCCCCTGGGTATAGAACTTGTGGTTTCTTCCAGGGAGTGTTGTGCCAACTTGGAATTATTTGGGAAGATAATAACTCTGAAAGATTAAGGCAAGCCTTCTTAAACTTAAAATTTGAACTTCCAACTAATAATGCTTTTTTTAAAAAAAGATTTTATTTATTTATTTCTAGAGAGAAGGGAAGGGAGGGAGAAAGAGAGGGAGGGAAACATTGATGTGAGGGAGAAACATCCATTGGTTGCCTGTCATACACGCCTCAGCTGGGGACTGAACCCACAACCCAGGCAGGTGCCAGCCTGACCAGGAACTGAGCTGGCGACCTTTCACTTTGTGGGATGATGCCCAACCAACTGAGCCACACTGGTCAGGGCCCAACTAATAATTCTTTAAAAAAACTTAAAGATTAAAATCATATAGTCTGTGAGGCTTCTGGGAGGATTAAAGATCAGAGATCAGTTTTTAGGAAGATGTCACATGGGAAATGGAGGAGCCACCCAGACGAGAATAAAATTGGCTCCTGAAAGGGAAGGTACAGATATCAGTCTTGTGGAGTAGGGTAACCAGGATGCAAGCAGGCGTTAAACTAATTCCAGGGGGTAGCAAGGACCAGGGAATAGGCTGCCTTTTGGGAAAAAGGGGACATAGTAATTGTTTGGAAAGTCAAACTACAGAACTGCCCTTTTCGGGATTTTTAATAAATAAAGAATGAATGAAAATACATTAGATGTACCACATCTCCTTTGTTCCATTGTCTGTCGATGGACACTTAGATTGTTTCCATATCTTGGCTGTTTTTAAAGAGGGTATTATGGTAAGTAAAATAAGTTAGACAGAGAAAGGCAAATACCGTTGACAGAGAGGAGAGAGTTGAGGGGGTTGGTGAAAAAGGTGAAGGGATTAAGAAGTACAGACTGGCAGTTACAAAATAATCATGGGGGTATAAAGTACAGAATAAGGAATATAGTCAATAATATTGTAATAATTATGTGTGTGCTGGGTGGGTACTAGACTTATCTGGGGGATCACTTCATAAGTTATATAAATGTCTAGTCATACACACACACACACACATAGCTCCTCACCTGAGGACATGATTATTGATTTTTAGAGAGAGGGGAAGGGAGGGAGACATGCATCAATGTGAGAGAGAAACATTGACCAGTTGTTTCTTATACATGCTCCACTTGGGGACTGAACCCACAACCTAAGCATATTCCCTGAGCAGGAATGGAACCCGCGAACTTTCGGTTTACGGGATGACGCTTCAACCCACTGAGCCCCACCAGCCACGGCTAACCATATATATAATATATGAAACTAATATAATATTGAATATCAACTATGATTGAAGATTTTAAAAAATTTAAAAAGTAAAATGCATTATATAGAGTCATATGAAAGCAATGAGCGAAGGACTTGTTAATGGAGTTTTGATGTAGAGTGTGTGAAAGTATTTAGGGAATGAGAGTATAAAGAAATCAAAATTGTGGGAGATGCCTACTCCATTTCAGATTTGCTTCAGGGCTGTGCGCCTTACAGTTTCTCTTTGGTATTTTCAGTGTCAGTAGTCATCATCCAGATTCCCATCCATCTGTCCTTCCTTCCAGCCATCCATCCATCCATCCATCTTTCCTTCCTTTCCATAACTACCTTTGTGGGCAGGATGGAAGCCTCAAGCCCAAACAGAGGGTACGCTTTGCTGGATGAGGAGGTGGGAAAGCTAGAGTGGAAGCTGGGTCTTCAGATTCGATCACTAGTGCTCATTCCCTGAACTGAGCTCCGTTCCGGTGGGGAAGGTGGTGGGAAAAACTGGAAGAGGGTAAAGGCAGCCACATGCCGAGGGGAGTAACCAGGAAGAAAAGGGCTCTAAACTTATATCGAGAGACAGCAAGTACAAGGGGCCAGGCTGCCTTTTAGAGAAGAGCAAAGTATAGATAATGGTATGTGATTTTTTTAAAGGTATCTTTTATAGAGCCTTCATCAGGCCTAGGTGCCTCCACCTTACAGAGGAGAAGCTGAGGCCCAGTGGGGCTGGCCCCCAGGTTGGACTTGACTCTGCACTGTCCTGTTTTGGTTGTCAGTGCTGCAAGAGGTGGACTTGGCCTGTGAGGACTGAGCCCTGTGGGTGGCATATCCCAGGTTAGGTGTCTGCAGACAGTCCCCATGATTGTCTGGCATGACTTGATTCTTAAGAGATATAATGCACAAAAAGACTCCAGGGGCTGCTTGGAGACCTCATCCCTCCAGTATAGTCATTTCTATGGAAAAATCATGCTTATAGCCCCAATCATAAGTCAGGCCTGTCTAGATAATGCTTTGCTTTCTAGGACTGGGAATTCTTTGGAACATGCTGGTTTCCTGAGGTCCCATGTGTGTGGGCAATTGCCAGGTTTCTAAACTATAGAAATTAAGGTTTTTTTGTGAGTTAGTGGCTCTCAATGTACAAACAGCTACTATTAAACCTAACTACTGAGGTAAAATTTTATTTTCATAAAACGTAATGAGTTTTTAAAGACATGGGGTAAATCGTCCTGTAACTCAGCGGTCCCCAAGCTTTTTGGCACCACTGACTGGTTTAGTGGAAGACGAGGGGCAGGCGTGGGGTGGGGTGGGTTCAGGAGGCAGACCTTAGGTGAGCTTTGCTTGCTGCCCCTTTCCTAACAGGCCAGGGACCTGCACCGGTCGGCGCCCGGGGGTTGGGGACCCCTGCTGTAACTGATGTTAAGAAACACTGTTTATTTAAGGAGCTTCATGGCAAAACACAACATAGAGAAAAGATGTTGCATGGGAAATATGTATGCTGCTTCTAGAAAAATGCTTCTGTGGGATGATCAGGATCCAAGGAAACCACTTGCTGGTCCTGTGGGTGGAGGGAAGCAAGCCTTTCTGGAAACGTGTGCCCCTTGGAGCTCCAGAGGAGTTGGGTTTTATTTCAGAATTAATCTTGCTGATCAGTAAACTTCCTTCTGTCTACTTTTGTTGCCGAACCTTGAGCCTGGGGGAGGCGGAGTTAAGGGGAGGGATTTAAATTGCATTTAGCTGTGATCATTTGGATGAAGTGGTAGAGACCTTTGGCAAGGTGACTTCCAGCTTGCTTCAACGCTCTTTGCTGCAGTGTTCTGCCGCCTGCAAGGAAAGCTTCCATTCGGATAGACAGCTGACCCTTGAACAACATGGGTGTTAACTGCACAGGTCCACTTATACGAGGATTTTTTTTTTCAATAAATCCTGTAAATGCATTTCCTCTTTCTTATGATTTCCTTAGTAACATTTTCTTTTCTCTGTTTCACTTTATTGTAAGAATGCAGTATATGATACATACGACACACAAAATATATGCGAATCAACTGTTTGTTATTGGTAAGGCTTCCAGTCAAGAGTAGGGTATTAACAGTTAAGTTTTGGGGCAGTCAGAAATTACATGCAGATTTTCTACTGTGCGAGGGAGGGGCGCGGGGGTAAGGGGCAGCCTCCCTAACCCCCTTGTTGTTAAAGTGTCAGCTGTATTATCAAAATATTTCTAGATTTTATTAAGGGTCCTACCTTGTACAAAAATACTCTTGTTCTTCTTTCCAGGTAATTCTTCATTTTTTGTGAAAACAAGCAAACACCTCATTTGTTAGAGGAGAAATGATTCAGCATTCTTCCTAGTCACCCTTTTGCTGGCTTTTTGCAGGCAACAGGAAATTTGATTTTCTTCCTCCTGAAAGGGTGGTGTCTGAAGAGATGTGAGCAGAGAACACCTGGTGATTCCTGTACCGTCATTTGTGTGAGAGGCTAGAGTGAGAGATTTGGAACCAGGAGCTAGGTCTTGACATTTTCAGATACCGCAAGTGAAACCTGGGGAGAAATGCGGTATAATTAGGAGAGCGGGGAAATCTGATTGGGGAAGACTGTCTCTCCTCAGTCCTAAGGAGAGGTAAGCAGTGGAGCGCATCTCGACAAAACACTGCCTTGTGCTGCCCACGTCAGTGTAACCTGGCATGGGGGCTATGCTCGTCCCTTTGGCTCTGTGTCGATACTTGGGGCCTGCTCCCTCCTCGTTTGCTCTCCTCTGTGTGCTACATTCTGGAGAAATCAGGGAGTCATTCTTTTATTTCTTTAAGAGAATTACTAAACATACGTGTGAAGTTTCCTCCTGTGCACACTCAGTCTTTGCAAATGTTGTCATCACATGTGGGGGATGTGTGCCAGTGACCTGGTGTGTGCATCTCACATTTTGTGTCCTGCCCCTTCTAGCTCGGCCTGACAACAGCAGTCCTCCTCACCAGCGGCAGGCCGATCATTCCTTGCTTGTTTTGTTAGTAACAAATGATGTTCTTATCAGGTAATCAGCCTATTAGGGATCTTATCAGTCTCAGAGAACCAGCTGGCAGACATGGTTGAACCTTTGTCACTCGGGGTCAGAGCCAATTAGGGCGGTGCCCTTGCTGAGTGTTGGACCTTGCAGGGGGAATTTCCCCGGTGCCGTGGCATAAACAGAGAAAGTGGTTCCATGGCCTTAGGATGGTATGTAAAACAGGCAAGGAGAAATATGTGGTGGGGTGCATTTGTGCTTTCAAAATATGCGTGTAAGATTATGTAGATGGATTGCCTATTTAGTAGGGGGTTGCCAAAACTATGTTAGAGAATTAATTGCAGGTAGCCTGCACATTCACAGAAGGCTGTACAAAATATTGTTCTGCATGTAGTTGGGAGGCTGTGAGTCCAGACAGGCCTGATGTGGACACTTGCTAGCTTTGTGCAGGCACCTAGCTTTTCTGAGCCTGTTTCTGTTACTCTAAAATGTTGACAACAGCCAGCCCAAGGGTTGCTTTGAAATTAAATAGGATGAATGCATGTGTTTATTAATAAATTTTATATAAAGTTAAATAAATGTATATAATAATAAATGCCTGGCACCTAGTAAGAAACCAGTAGGCAATAATTGCTATCCTATTAAAATACAGCCTTTGGGAATAGTCCTCGCAACCCAGGAGTCTAGGATCTTTCTTCTGTTCTGTGTTTGCTGGGCCTGGAACAGGGCCTGGTGTCTTGTGGACACTCAGTCAGTTCAGGACAAGTTGGGAGGCCTGTGTTCTCTGTGTTCAGTGACCTGGGCCAACCATGTGTGTGAGGGAGTGGCTGTAGAGGTCTGAACGGAGGTGTGACCCCTGGGAACACTGTGTTGGGAAGAGGCGCCTGTGCCTGGTTTTCCGAGATCCTGTTCCCAGAGATTCCCAGACAACTACCCACAGGGTCCCCCCTTTGATTTTTGCTGCCTACCTCTTTCCCATACACACCAGGCTCCCAAAAGTATGTGGGAAAGAAAAACCCTTTTCATTTTCATTCTTAACCTAGAAGAGAGAGGCTAACATTTTACAGATAACTTCATCAGAAATAGACCCTGGGTCACAGAGCTGGGAACAGACAGAGCTGAAATTCCAACACAGGCCGGGTGGAAGCCAGGCTCCAGTCTACCCTACCACGCAACGCCTCCTCTCTGCATGGTCTCCTTACCAGGAGGGGCTTGAGCCAGTCGGAAGATGACGCCCACTGACAGACAAGGCTGAAGATGACAGATTTGAAAAGTTTAGAATATTCACTCTTACAAAGATCAGCACATCAAAAATCCTTCTTGCCTGTGATAACTCCGGTCTCCAGGGAAACAGGTTATAATGCAATGCCAGAGGCAGCCGACAAAACCCGCATGCACGTGGGTTGCTAAATTTAATGTGATATTAACTGAGAAGTAGGAATAAAAATTTTATATAGAAAATGACTTCAGCTAAACATGAGTAATGAAGAAATATGTACTAATAGATACTTCCTAGGAGAGTTATGGTACTAATCTGTTGTTTTATAATTTCAAACAGTATATATTTAAGGAACTATCCTCACTAAAAAACATTAAAAAGAAGAAAGTAGAGAAAATGCAAACATATACAAGTCATTCACATGTAATCTTGTCTTCTGTTCCCAAACATTCCAGAACTCTATAGGAGAGAGCTTTGAGAATAAAGCCTCACCTCTGCCTCTAATAGTTAAATCAGAGCCCCAAGCTCATCGAATTTGACATCTTTTCTACTTTTCCCCTTCTTCCAGTTCTCCTGTCATCTCCTAAGCAATTGGCTTCCTTGACTCCTGAGAGCTGGTCTCCAGGCTGTGTTGTCTCGCAGACGCATAGGTGACTCCTTAACTAAATTCCCTCCTTTTCTGACTCACAAGTTTCAGGTCATCCACAACCCTCCCACTTAGTCACAATCTGTTGGTCTGGGGGACACCCCTTGCCACTGGAAAACTGGGGAGACTGACACAAATCATGATGTAGCCCAGCGGTCCCCTCCCTGAGTTACATAGAAACCCACCGCGTCATTGAGGCAGCTTTGTGCCAAGCCTGGCAAGCATCTAATATACCCCAACGTTCAGGGACTTTGACTTCAGGCAGGAGAGGCTGGTATTAACAGGAGGTCACTTCTGCTACTGAGCTGTGGGCACTTTGTAAGCCCTGCGAGCCTGTATCCGCACGTCCTTGGAGTAGGCCTTCCAGGGAGGAAAAGAGAACTCATGACAGCCACAGGAGGTTTCACAGGTGCCACAAGCACCTTTAGGTTCTGCTGAAAACAAATGTGTTTTATTTTATTATTTTTTTGTATATTTTCTTGAGTAGGCTATTACAGCTGTTCCATTTTTCCCCCCTTTATCCCCTCCACCCTGCACCCCATCCCATCATCCCTGCACCTCATAGTCCATGTCCATGGGCTGCACACACCAGTTCTTTGGCTTTCTATTTCCCACACTACTCCCAACCTCCCCCTGACCACTTTTTTTTTTTAGTCAACATTTTCCTACCACCACTTTCCCTATCCCCACTCACCCTTCCTCCCACTCTCAATCCTTCCCCCATTTGGCCTTGTCGATGGGTCTTTTATGCATGTTCCTTGATGACCCTTCCCCTTCTGTTCCCCTGCCATCCCCTTCCCACCTCCCCTCTGGCTACTGTCAGTTTGTTTTTTTATTTCAATGTTGCTGGTTATATTTTGCTTGCTTGTTTATTTTGTTGATTAGTTTCCACTTATAGGTAAAATCACATGGTATCTGTCTTTCACTGCCTGGCTTATTTCACTTGGCATAACACTCTCCAGTTCTGGCCACACTGTTGCGAAGGGTAGTAGCTCCTTCTTCCTTTCTGCTGAGTAGTATTCCATTGTGTAAATGTACCACGGTTTTTTGATCCACTCATTTACTGTTGGGCGCTTAGGTTGCTTCCAATCCTTGGCTATTGTAAATTGTATTGCTATGAAATTGGGGTGCATAGGTTCTTTTGAATTGGTGTTTCAGGATTCTTAGGGTATAGTCCCAAAAGTGTTTTAATATAAAGTTGATTTCCAGCCTCTAGGCCCCAGACAGTTCCCTCTCTATGGCATCCAGAAGTTACAGGTTTGGAATCACTAATTATACCCCCACGACTCAGGTTTTTGTCTCCTGCCACTTGACCCACTTCCGAAAAGCTGTGAAGGTTAATCTGTTTAGGTGAATTAACAAACTCAGGAAGCTCTCCTACAAACAGATGCCAATGATGAGTTCACAGTTGTTAACCACATAGTAACCATAACAAGTATAAGGGTTCACACAGCTTAAAAGGCAAGTGGGATTGTTTTCTAGACTTTTATGGGGAAGGTGAGGTTAACTGGATTTCAGGTTTCCAGGTTAATCCATATGCTTGAACATTTGAGCTGTGATCACATCTAGATGGGGGAGTGCTCTGCTTCGGGAGTGTATCATGACGAGCGCTTGGTGCCTTATAGCGAATGAACTGCTCATCTTTCCTGGCTCGTCGCAGGCTGTCCAGGTAGGCCAGGCGAAGTGCATCTAATGTGACTCACCAGGTTCCGCTGCTGCCTTTGTCACTGCTACGGGTCCCACTCAGCATCTGGGTGGCTCAGGTGTCTGAGGTACTGACTTCCTTCATTCGTTCAGTATGTATTTATTGAGCTCCTGTTACTTGTCATTGCTGACCTCGTGCTTCTTTCCCAATAGCTTGGGCCTGGCTGTAAGCAGACCAACATAATTAGTTGGAGAGGGGTTTGATTGACCTTTGGAACTATGTTCAATCCTCACGCGGCCCACGTTAAAACCACTGTGCTGTGTTTTGGGCCACACCCTTATGCCAGCTGGCTGTCTTGTTAATGAACACTGTTGGTTACCAAGAAGCCCAAGTTGGATTGTGGGTGGCTTCGTTCAGTTAATCACCGTCTCTGGAAAGCACATTCGAAATTTCTGTTGTGTTTTAATTGTTTTTCAAGAAGGGTAACCATCTGATTTGGTGTTCCACTTCAGAATAGTATAATGGAACAAGGGCTTAATGTTCTGGTCGGTTCATTTCTATCAGAATTTAGCCTATGAATGAGTAAAAGCCAGACTGCCCAATGGAGCATTCTATGAAAACATTGGAAGAAACAGCAGGCCTTTTTTGTGTCCTCAGAACTAAACAGAGTGACAAGAGTGCCAACCATCAACACAGCAGAGGCTTCAGTACAGAAAAGGACATGGCAGGGGGAGGTATTCATTTCTCTTTAAAATAGCTTCTAAAAATAAAACCCTGTCTCCTGCAATGCTGTGTGTAGGAGGATAGGAATTGGAGGGAACAGAACATTCTAGGGGCTCAGTAAAATATTTTGAGCTCACACAACCTGAGAGTCCTGGTCGTTATTTTAGCTTATTGTCAATCTGAGGTGACGGTGTTGATAATGACCTATGTGAGTTGCCCCAGTGCGTTTCTTGGGGTGAGATAGATGGAAGTGAATAAACATCAAAGAGGACAGTTTCAGGATGGAGGCATGTCAAAGTGAGCACACTGTGTCCTGGAGATTCCTTGCCGGAGTTTGTGCTGAGAGGAGAGGGAGGCGAGAAGGTTTTGCGGGGCACTTGACTCATGTTTTGGGGCCTGCAGTATGGAATCCTGAATCCAGTTTCTTAGAATAAAACTTAGACTGTTCTATAATTCATAATCCAGCTTTTGGGTTACCTTCGAAGAACTAGGGACTTTTGTTCTCAGTCTTATGTGAAAAGCATAATAAAAAACTGTGGAGCGAAAAACAAACAACAACAAAAAAAACCCCAGCTCCTCCCTCAAAACATTTAAAAAGGCTTTCCTGGTTTTTTTGATCATTTAATTTTAAATGGTTTGAAGTTTCAAACAAGTCATAATGGATAAAACTTAAGTTAATGTTCATTTAACTAATAGCTAAAGGTCAGGAATTTAAAAACCCTATGATGGCATCTTGACAGTGA
Organism: Mormoops blainvillei; assembly: GCA_004026545.1. NCBI lineage: Eukaryota > Metazoa > Chordata > Mammalia > Chiroptera > Mormoopidae > Mormoops > Mormoops blainvillei. Next base: position 42,524 of record PVJD01006478.1, on the reverse strand, counting down.
CCTAACTAAAAGATTAAAAAGGTATAGGGCTGAAATTGTGCTTGATCAAGTAGTTTTCAGGTTTAAACTCACTCACCAAACATACCCCAGTCAGATTCTTCACATCTAAGGTGCCAGCCACTTACTTTAGCACTATGGGGGCATTTTCCCTTCAGTCCTCTCCTGGGGAATTTTGGTGACTCCCAGGGAGGGAGAAGTGTCAGTTACTGATGGGCAAGTATGAACCATTGCTATAGGTCTGTAATTATCAGTTTATTTTCATTGTATTGTTCTTTAATTTCTACCATTTGTTTTTGCCTCCATGTACCTAATTGACAGCCGCCAGCAATTGAATTCTTTGTTAGTATAGAGACAGCAACTCTTGAAGATTATGAAACCGTACTTGTGATCTTGAATTAAAGTTTGAAATAAAATGTGAAACTCTTTCAGGTGAATACAACTGTTAAGAGCTTAAGAGAGTTTGCTGCTAGGGGTGTTGTAGTCAGGAAGGAGATGTGGTTCTTCCGTAGTTTCACTTACTTGCAGCAAGGAAAGAAGGTAAGATTCATAAACTGTCTCAGGGCGGCTTAGCCATTGCTCATACGCACTATTTGGTTAATTATGTGTTGATGTCTTCTTTGCTGTTGGCTACACTGACGCTCTTGAGTTCTTGTCAACCTCATGCTGTTTACAGCTGAGTCTGCAAAATACTGTGCTACATTTTAACACTTAGCAAGGATAGCATTTAGTAAGATGGCAGAGACCTTGAGACCCTTCCTCTGCCTAACACAACTGCAAAGGTGCATGTGTATGCACACATATGCTGTGTGTGTGTGTGTGTGTGTGTGTCTTTTTGGAAGCCCCACCTGTCTGTGAAGCAGTAGGTAGCTCATGGAGCATATTTTCAGGTGCGTGAGAATTACAGGTACAGATCCCAGGGTTCGTCCCCTGAGGCTCTGGTTGAATAGCTCAGGGCTAGGGTTCAAGAATCTGTATTTCTAGTAAGTGCTACTAAAGATTGGGCTGTAGGTGAAACACAGGCCCATAAATGAAGACAAAACGAAACAAAGCAAAACAAAACAAAACAAAACATTGCTTTAGAGGTGTGAACATGGAGCTAATGGAGTCCCCTTTGTTTTCATTCTGGTTCTAGGTCTTTCCCCAACCCTCAGGTCAGACCCTCCCTTGTGTCAGAGTTAAAAGGATGAATCACCTGCAAAACAGGAAATCTTCATATTACATTGGCAAACTGCTGTTCTCAGTCACTTGTGCTTCCCATGTTAGTTTTCTATAAGGAGAGGCTGAGTTTAGTTATGCAAATTGTTTTAGCACCAAGTATCCACCGTGGGCTGCACATGTTAAATGGGGAGAAAATACAACTTGTGTTGTGTAACATGCAGGGGTTTTGGCTGATGGTGGAATCTCCTGTACCATGGGATGGATCACAGTATTTCCAGGGTATTCCACTTAAATTAGCCCATTGATTGGGCTGGCACAGAAAGAGCAGTGCCCTCGGGAACAGTCGGTTCTCCCCACAGTGACGTTAGAGGGAGGACAGGGTGCACTGGAGTGACGGTCTCCTGGATGCTCAGCTGCTGCTACATTTTGTAATTGCTTTCTCTCTGATTTCCTTGATGAAGCAGCCAAACTGTTTTCTTGAAAAGAAAACTGGAAACAAACTGTCCGAGTCTATTGGAAAAATCTCCTTAGCTTTTGGATTCCTACTTATCTTCATTTCAAAAGCAAATATAATATTTTTAGGGTTTCTTACTTGTCTTGAAAAGGTCAAGTGTAAACATGCAAGGAGGGGCGTCCATGGATGGTGGGTTTAATTTTTCATGAGGAGTGCATTTCAGTGCTTCCCTGGCTAGGTGGTTCTTATGTTAATTAGTGAGATGTTTGCTGTCCGCTCAGGGCACATGTGTGCACCATGTTTGTGTCTGTACCCGAGACAATGGCTGCTACTGGTGCTGTTTACTGCACCATCTCCTTGTTTTGATCCTGTTTGAGCTTTAAATGTTAACTTAACCAGAGCTCACCTAAAACCATGTGACGTCTTCTTCTGATGAAATTCAGATGGTTGGAGCATCATTTTCCTGAACTTCAAATATTTGGTAAGCACGGATGATTATAGACGTGTTCAGGGAAGGGCATGGTAGGAACGAAGAGCTCTGTGTGTGTGTGTGTGTGTGTGCTGCCTCCTGTTCTCTGGCCTGAGGTGTTCCATGGGTTTTATTCTTGATCCCTGTGGCATCTGTGCTTCTTGATGCTGAAAACTATAGGTTAGACATAATCTGTGTTAAAGTACCAAAATGATTGACTCTTGGTTTTCTGTTAGGTTTCAAAATTTAATTTTAAATGGTTTGAAGTGTATATGTACTTAGATTTATTGTAAACTCATCATTATCCTATATAAAGATGATTTTAGGCAAGATTCAGAGGATGCTTGCAAAGAATAGTTTTTAGAGAAAGCATAAATAATTTTCATTTTCACTTGTGATAATTTTAATTTAGCTTTCATTTTTGGTTGACAACTAGACAGTTTTCTCTTGTTAGGTAGTAATTGATACAAGGATCCACTGAAGGATTATTGGATATCCCTCTCTATGTGACTTCCATGTCTGCTTGTTAAAGTCTCTCCATCCTCCTAAAACATATTAATAATTGCAGATTTATTGAAATTGTGAAATGAATTTTACAATGCAGGTAAAGTTTTTAAGGAGTGTAATAGACCATGAAGGAATCAAAATGCATATTACACTTTGCTACTGAAGCAAATGTTGAAGTTACATAAATAATCTGTAAGTCCCTGCAAACTCATGAAAACATAAAGTCTTAAGTCATACCCGCTGTACTTCACTGGTAGGTGGTAGGTGGCAGGCGGAGGAGGATGGAATGGAGGTGAAAGAATGTGAGCTACCTACTCTTGGGGAAGGCAAGTTGCCAAGACATTTGCTCCTTATATGAAGCAAATACAACTGGCTTGTGGCTATAACTCTTTGGGGTTTGTAACCAAAGCCCTTTTTGTTTTCTTCCCACTTCCCCCCCTCATATTTGATTTAATATAAATTTTAAAATTTATGAAAAAAGTATGAGCAAAAAGTGGAGAAAGAATATATTGATCAGTAATGCAGAGTGAAAGTTCTGAACCTGCTCATAGTGTGAGGTGATTCTGGAGAAGAAGAAATTGATTCAAGCTTTCACTGCTGATTTTGTCTTTTCTGCTAAACATCACTTTGTATTGCTTTCAAAATACTCAGTGGGAGGAAAAGTTAAAGCTTTTCATACCAGAAGATGTATTGTATTTAAATTCTGTTGTCACTCCTTATCAGTGTGTGTGTGGGTTTCCTTCAACAGTAAGAAAAATACTGGACGTTCCTGTATCAGACAGGGAGTGTGGCGTGCCTTTTGTAAACCCTCTGAGATCCCAGCAGTGGGACTCCCTTCAGCTGTCATGAGGATGTAGGCAGCTTTCATACCTGCATCCCATGCTTACTGTTTTATCACAGTGACTGTTGCAGCTTCTTTTCTTTTTTCTGAAACCCTGGTACAAGGACCCAGGGGAGTGATTGCAAGTACTGTGCCTTCTATGCACATCTGTCATTGCCAAGATATGAATTGTTTTCTCAGACTCCTGGGCCCCTGTGGTTTGAAGTACTTAGACAGTTAGTTATGATCCATTGAAGGAAATCCCTAAAAGACCAACACAAATAATTAGACAACTGCATAATCTTTGCACCTGATTCTAAGAAATTCAAAGCACATTCTGTTCATATTACTAATTTTTATCTGCCTAAACAGAGATGAAGGGATCACAAGATTGCTTTAAGGAAAAAATAACAGGAAATGGATGTGTGGAAAACAGCATTTTCTCCCACATTAACAACTAGTGCATCTGGGATGGGCTATAATAATGTGTAGTATGTTATCTTACAATAGTTTTGTCCCATGTGACAAAGTCATCTTTCTATTTCTTGTCTTGGAACGTACATTTCTGTGGTGGTTTAACTCTCACCCTGAGTCATCAGAGGTCAACACTGGTGGTTTTCTGTTCATTTAAGCTCATCTCTCATCTTTCGAGTTGGACTTGTAGAGGGGGGGATGGCTGACTCATCACAGGTTACCCTGCTGGTCCTGGGTCCTATCTCCCCAGGTGTTGCTTTGGTTTAGTTTGCTACTGCTCACATGTCTCCCATTGGACTTTTCATCCGTCAGCAGGACTCAGGTCTTATAGAGAAAAGATTTGGTATAGATCAGTGCATCCTCACCATTTTGGATTTCAGAGACTAGATAGTCCTGGGAAAAATAGTCCAAATATTAATTTTGCCAGCCAAGTAAGTTAAAAAGAAATCCTCAGTCATCACCCACCACCATATTGTCATTCTTTTCTTACTTTTGTTGCCTACAGGGAGTTAATAAAAGAAGGACATTTTAACTCCAGAGATGTAGGAAAGCTGTAATCTCAGACTATCCATCCTTTAGTGATGGAATAAATTCAGCTATATATAAAAGACTTCACTATATACTATTAAAAAATCTGCTATGGGCTGATTGATAACTTTATTTCAGACCAGAGTTTGAGAGGCATTGGGCTGGGTGATCTCCAGGACATTTCCCAGGACACCTGCTCCATGATGTGTGCAGGATGCTCTTGGTTTCCCATTAGTTATTGGGTGCAAGCAGAAAGGAGAGGGCTGGTGGACGTAGTAGTACCCAGGAAAATAGACAGAAACTTCTCTTTCAAAGCCACCCAGCTGTAATGTGTATACAGTGTTGATTTGATTATCTGCAAATCCTTCTCAAAGGGAAGGAGCATTTAGAGCTATTGAAGAGCTCTTTAGAATCTTGACTCTGGCTTCAATTTCTGCCCTAGTTGGACCTAACTCTCTTAATTTCCTCTGGGTTTCTACATTCTTAAAACTAAGTAATTAAAGCCAACTTCCAATGAGTTTAACTGAATAACTCATTGTTCAAATGACTTCACATTGGCATTGATTATAGAACCATTTCAAAGCTGTTAAACTCTATTTCATATTAACTGATTATTAAAGTAATTTGACAATGGCTAGACTTTCATTGGTCCATTTATAAGTCAGTTTTCATTGTGAAGAAAGACTTTTTCATTTCAATAACATTCATAGGATTTTGTTAAAAATAAGTAGTAGAAAAAAAAAAAGCCCCAAGGGTGCAGATCTCTGTATTTTGTGTCTCTTTTCTGTGCAGTACAGAAATGATTTTGGTTATCATCAGATATTTGAATTACTTTAAAATGTTCACTCTTGGGCTAATACAGACTCTGATTTCTTTATGCACAGTAGTAACAAGATATGCAGAATATTATTAGATTAAATTTTTGACCTTATTAAAAAAACTTAGATCTTATGGAGAAATCTAAATGAAATATCTCTTATTGTTTGAGTAGTGAAACAACAACAATCTTGATATTATTCCATTACCTGAATGGTTGGACAAATGACCTCCACTGGAGAAGCAGACAGATGACAGAATGCGGGAAGGAGGACCCTCTGGGGGGAGATTCCGCATCACAGCTTCTCTCATCTCTTCTGCAATGAGGTCCTTTGCTGGGCCATTCGCCATCTCCTCATATTGATTCCCATGCCTCTGGTAATTATTAAACTTGTTGTTTAGTTTGTATTTATCAGATTTAGTTAGATTTGCAATTGGTCAAGAATGGTGGTTAGCAAGACATAGGAGTTTGTTGGAGCAGCGCACAATAAGATAGGAGAGTGATAAGACATTGGAGAATTTTAGGAAGGGAAGGAATCATGTGACCTGAATCATGCTTTAAAAAGATGACAGGTTCTGCATGGTGAGTAGACCGCAGAGATCCAGTCAGAAGACTTCTGTACAAGGAGTCTGTGTAATAGATAAGTGATGTGGATGCTGGTGATAGTGGGCAGCTGAGGGAGAGGGTAGGTGAATTTAGAAACATTATGTAGACTTCCAGGAAGTCCAGGAAGCTCAGAGAGTCCCAAAGAAGTTGAACGCAAGGAAGTACACACCAAGGCACATCATAATTAAATGACCCAAGATTAAAGATAAGGAGAGAATCTTAAAAGCGGCAAGAGAAAAGGAGATAGTTACCCACAAAGGAGTTCCCATCAGACTTTCAGCAGATTTCTCAAAAGAAACCTTGCAGGTAAGAAGGGGCTGGAAAGAAGTATTCATCATGAAAGCCAAGGACCTACATCCAAGATTATTCTATCCCATAAAACTGTCATTTAGAATGGAAGGGCAGATAAAGTGCTCCCAGATAAGGTCAGGTTAAAGGAGTTCATCATCACCAAGTGATGATGAATCATCATTTTCATATAAGAACCTTATTATATGAAATGTTAAAGGGACTTATCTAAGAAAAAGAAGAAGATCAAAACTATGAGCAGTAAAATGACAACGACTCACAACTATCAACCACTGAACCCCCAAAAAGAAGAAAAAAAGCACACTAAACAAACAACTAGAACAGGAACAGAATCACAGAAATGGAGATCACATGGAGGGTTATCAGTGGGGAGGGGAAAGGGAAAATGGGGGAAAGGTACAGGGAATAAGAAGCATAAATGGTAGGTACAAATTAGACAGGAGGAGTTTAAGAATAGTATAGGAAATGGAGAAGCCAAAGAACTTATATGTATGACCCATGGGCATGAACTAAGGGGGGAGTGCTGATGGGAGAGGGTTGCAAGGTGGAGCAGAATAAAGGGGAGAAAAAAATGGGACAACTGTAATAGCATAATCAATAAAAATACTTAAAAAAAAGAATACATTTCAAAAGATGTGTTGAACATTCGAGTTGGATGTGAAGGAAAGAGAGGAATTAAGAAGTACTTTTAGCTTTTTGTCCTGAGCAATTGGGTAAATGTGATGTTTTTTACTTAGCTGGGGAGACTTGGAGAACAGTAAGTTTTGGGGAGAAACCAAAAGTTTTGTTTTGGATATAGTAAGTTTGAGATACATCGAGGGGAGATCTGCAGGGCATAAGTAATATTTGAAGGGATAATGGGTGTGAATTTTCCAAATCTGTTGAAAGACATCATAGATTCCAAAAATTCCACAAACCCCAATTACACTACAATTTCAACAGAGTAGCAAAAAAACTGACAGCTGACTTTTAAAAATAGAATCAACGAAAACCAAAAGACAATGAAATGATGTGTTAAAAAAGCTAAAGGAAAATAACTGCCAGCCTAAAATTCTATATCTAATGAAAATATCCTTCGAAGACAAAGGCAAAACAAAGACATTTTTAGATAAATGAAAACTGAAAAAATATATTGCCAGCATACCAAAATGGAAGTACAGCGGTACAGTGAGGAATAATATATTTCAATAACACATCTTTGAGATTCTTGAACATACTATGAGGAAATATTTCTCCCTCCAAACAATCTTTAGGTACATCCTGTTTTCTCTGTCTTGTTATTCTCATCTCTCTTTGTTGGGTTAACCCACTTTGGTCATCTAGATAGAAACACAAGTGCTACTTCTCTGGAAACCTTCTGTGATACTGAATCCAGTTTGGAATGAGGTAAAGTCCTCCTGTAAAGGCTGTCGTATGTATCCAAATATTAATTATTAGAGTCCTTTACAACATTGAATAGGAAAATTATTATTATCATAATATAAAAATATTTGTGAACTGATGACATATAAAATTAGTTCTCACTTGAAAAAACCTCTCACCTTAACATTATCCTCTATCTCCATTCATCCTTTCAGTGTCTTGTATTATTTAATCTCTAGTTGATAGTTGGATGTTTACAACAATGTAGTGCTAATTGGTTCCAAAGAAAAATTACACATATTACACATATGCAGAATTTCATGAATTTGATGGTAGTGATGTTGACCTTCTAGAACCATGTACAGCGGTGACTAATAAAGAGTCAGCAGAGCTATGAGTTCATAGTTGGAAGATGATATAATGGACAATCAATGACCTTCAACAAACAATAATTTGAAAATCAAAGAGCTATTCTAAGAAAATTGACTTTTTTAATAGAAACTACCCTCTTTATTATTGTCCTGTAAAAGTTCAGTGTGAAAATAAAGGTTTTGTATTTTGCTGTTGTACAGTATTTTGGGGGGATTGTTATCCATCTCTCTAATCAACACTTGATTCATACTTTTGTTTTAAGAAATATTTTTGAAAATATTCTTAAATATTAGATGAAATAAATTTCATTTTAAAACCATTTTCAAGATAAGTTGTTCAGTTTATTTTGTGTAAGAAATCACACAATACTTAAAACAAGGGACATTTATTATTTCTCATGGTTTCTATTAGGAATTCAGGAAGGACTGGCTTGCTAGTGTGGTTTTGGGGTATCTCCGCTGGTGGTGGTCATATATTAGCTGAGACCACAGTCATCGGTAGGGGTGACTAGGCTGGAATGGCTCATTCATGTGGTTGGCTCTTGGCCCATTTTCTCCTCTTGCAGGTCTTCCTATGAGGGTGCTTGAGTGTCCTCATGACATGGTGGCTAGCTTCCTCAAGAGCAAGTGATTCGAGAGGCCAAAGTAGAAGCTTCAATGCCTGTTATGACTTAGCATCAGCAGTCACATACTGTCACTTTTGCCAAATATTAGTTGCACAGGGCCAACTTGGGTTCACTAGGGGGTGAATGTGAGGACAAAAATACCAGGAGTCATGGATCATTGTAGGCAATCTTGGGGGTTGGTTGCCACATAAATTATTATTTTTCTTTCACAATTCATTATGAAAATCTTATTTTGTTGTAAGTGGATTCATTCTAAGGGGCCTTGATTTGGTGGTATCAGTTGTCCTGAGATAAGTAGAACCACCCAAACCATTATTTTGTTCTTACCATGAGGATATTTGTTGTCTCTGCTCAACAATGTTTTAGGAAAGAAGGATCCAGTGGACCCCTACACACTAGTATAGTACTTGGCACATTAATAGGTGCTCAGTAAAAAATGTATTAAGTGGATGAATAAATGAATCCAGTAGAGGTTATCTGCTCTTGGTTAGAGAAACTCCAAACTAAGATTAAATAGATTTATTTTTTATTTTCTTTTGTTTTCTTTTCTTGGGTATGCCTTTATGTTGCTGCTGTAATAAGCCTATGTGTTGTGTTCTGTATTCATGTTAATGTTTAATTTTTAAAGGATCAACTTAGTCTGTGCTATTGTGGAAGAAAAACACCGTAAATGAAAATAGCCATCTCTCAGTATCCTCGGGGAGTTGGTTCCAGGACCTCCCCTTCCCCGTGCATAATAAAATCTGTAGATGCTCAAATCTCTTCTATAAAATGGTATAGTATTTGTGTAGAACCTACCCAATCCTCTCATACACTTAATCCTGTCTAGCTTAATTATAATACCTAATACAATGTAAATGCTGTGTAAGTAGTTGTTGTATTGTTTAGGGAATAATGACAAGAAAAAAAAGTGTGTATCAGTTCAGTATACACGCAACCATCATGGGCCTAACTACATAGTGCATGTCAGCAACAACTTAACATTTTTTTTGGAATATTATTAATCAGTGGATGTAGAGCCTGGAGATACTGAAGGCTGACTGTATATGTTATTGCATTGTTATGGATTTAGTTTCTTCCCAGGGAGAAAATTATTCAACTAAATTCTGTAATCAATCACTTGGTATCATTTCAAGAATACCGATGACCATCTCAACAACTTGGGATTAGTGAGAATGATAAAACTGTATTTTTAAATGAAAAATGTTTTTCTTCATTGATGTTAAGAATGTATCAGTAAGTTAGAGTTATTCTTATTAAAGGATTTACAGCAATTAAGTGATTATTTTGTATGTTTGTGATTTGTAATGTTCTAGATTTGTTTTATTCATTGCTTGTTTCACCTACTACAACCTGTTTAAAATGTTTTTTAATTTAAAAATTGATTAGATTTGGATGGGTGGCAGAATGACAGAAAGGACTAAATTCCTCCAGCTGCCTGCACAGTATTACTCTGAGATGTTGTTATTAAAATGGTTTAGTTAACAGCGGGAACATGACTCTCTGAGGAGGGTTTGGCCTTTCTAATCTGCCCAATCTTTGCCTGCCTTCAAAATTAAGGAGCCTAATTTTCAACAATGAATCAGTGCCTGTGACTCCTCCCCCCAGATTACGAATGCTGAGCAAAAAGACTGTGTCTGCCTGTCCTTGAGAAGTTGAGGTTAGATGCTGGCACAGAATGTCCATGTACTAGATTTACTAACACGCATAGGTACAGGAGCCGAAGGGTAGGGTAGGATTCGGCGTCACATCACCTAGGGGTTCCAGCTCCATTTCCACGTGGGCCTCTTGGCTCTGCACTCTTCCATGTCCTCGGGCCATTTTAAAGATTGGCCTAGCACTTCCAAGCCTCTCATCTCAGCACGCTGTCTAGAGGAAGAGAGCAACTTTTGGGAGTCCCCAAAAGATTGAAGAAGATCTGTTCCAGAGGTCCCCAGGAAAAGCACTGTTTGTGAGTCTGTGGCCCAGGTTGATTCTCAGCCCCACTCCTGAACCCATCTCTGGTGATGAGAATGTGACTTCCTTTGGATCAGTCAGGCTCCCCCATGGAGCTAGGGGTGGGGCCAGCTTCTGTGGGGATGCAATAGAGGAGAAGTGAACACGTGAAAAAATTCAGGGTTTTATTAGAAAGCAGGAAATATATGCTGGCTGGACAATCAAAACAGTATCCCCTACACTCCCTGTTGTGCCCCCAGTAGCTAAAACAATGCCTGGCATGTAATAGGTTGTCAATAAATATTATTAAGTTAATTTGCTCTTTTATTTCTGGTTTTATTTCCCAGATTCTATGATTTTTTTGTTTCCTGGAGGGTAAATGTTTATACATTGCTTATTATTATTTTATCTTTAAGTGCTATTTTATATTTTTAAATTCATTTTTATTTATTGTAGAGAGAGACAGGGAAGGGATGGAGAGAGGGAGAGAATCAGTGATGTGAGAGAGAACCATCAATCAGTTGCCTCTTGTACACACCCCAGCTGGGGACCAAACGTGTAACCCAGGCCTGTGCCCTGACCAGGAATTGAACTGGCGACCTTTTGCTTTGTGAGACAATACCCAACCAACTGAGCCACACTGTCCAGGGCTTAAGTGCTATTTAAAAAAATACTTATTTCACAATTAATATAATTATTAAAAATAATTTATAATTAAAACAATGTGGTAGATATATGTATAGGCAACTTTGCTAGTATATCCCCGTCTGAAAGCTCATTTTTAATAAAAGTGAGAAAGCAAATCTGATCCATTATTTATAATTTATAAGTGAGTAGAAGTATTACAGAGAATGTCATGTTATAATAATGACATATTGTAGGAAACCATAAAATCCCACGTCACTCGTTGACACTTGTTCAGTTAAGAGAAGCAAATTTAGTGTGAGATTACTATAAATCCTGTGACTAATGCAGTGGTGATGATGCTTTGATAAATGAATCTCTAAGAAGATATTCAGAAGCTTCCCACTGATCTACAGTAATATGGGTGTATGTGTACTTTATCTCTTGATGTTATAAACTGCAATTAAATTCTTGATTACTGGGGCCATGGTCGGTTTATTTAGGATGAATGTAGCATCCAGATGATGGGTTCTGACCCCCTGCCATGGTACTCACCATCCTCTAGGCAGCACGGGTCTCAGAGGTGCTGGCTTCTCTGTTTCATCACATCCCCAAATGTGCAATGGTGGCACTTGATCATTTGAGCAATGGCTGGTGGATTAAGCATGCTTTGTGGCTCTAAGAGATTTTGATTGATGTATGTGAGGATAAAACCTATTTTCTGGTCGGCCTTTAGGCTAATGGCCCAGAATACTTTCATACATTGAAAGTATTAAGCTTTGTGGCTTAAAAAATATTTGTTTCTAGAACCAGCGCCAGCAGGGACTAAAGTTTAATGACTATTTAAGACCTTTTCTTCCCCACACTATCATGTTCCTCTATGTTGTTAGTTCCAACCGGGAAGTTCAACTTTTAGACCCTGAGCGCAGGGTCACAGAGCTGAGGGTGGGGCAAGGGCCTGTGCAACACCATCGCACTCCTGGCCTGGTACTTCACATACTAGTGATCAGGGAGTGTTGATGTTCAAAACTTGACCTGGAGGCCCCCCGTGTTTGAAAACAGCCCTGAAACATCATTGCTGCAAATTCGAGAGAGAGTATCTCCCAAACAGGGTATATTTGGTGTGCTTTAAGAGAGAGTGTTAAGTGCTCTTCATTGAATAATAGAGTCCCTTGATGACCTAACAGAGGTTGAAAACTGGTGGGAGTAAGAAGAGAACTCTTTAAAGTGAGGTGAAAGACTCCTTTTAGTATTGAGTATCCTGTTGACATTGATGCTAGGTGTGTATGCCAGTGCCATTGGTCTGGTTATGTGGTTTTCAGGGTCAGTGCTCAACAACCCCTGAGAAGAGAACAGAGCAGGTAGAGATAGATGAATTGATTCCAGTCAGGGAGACAAGGGGCAAGAAGTTGAAGGTATTTGTACCAATAATATCTGAAGTGTGATAGATCATGGGGTTAAGGCAAAGAATGAAGCCAGGAAGAATTCGATACATTGAAAGAAGACAGAGATTCAACTACTGAAAGAGTCCATTCACCACTTCATTAAACATATAGACCCGTTTCCTGAAACTTTATTTCACCAATATTTGATCCTTTTTTGTTCAACACATTTTGGTTAATAATATGAGTTAAGGAAGAAATTTAAGCTTTTGTGCTAAACTCATGCCAACTCTGAAAAATATGAGAAAAGCATTTGCTGTTTATGAAATCAAAATGTCATTTCCCTCCTGTCTGCTCGCTATTGCATATTACTTGGGCTACTGAGAGACAATAAAATATATTTTAAGATCAGAATAAATCTAGCAAGATTGATTCCTCAATTTTTATAAAACATAGTAGTAAATGAATAAAGTAAAGCATTAATAAACTTTATTGTTCTATCTCAGATTTTGTGAAATGGAAGAGCAAAATTCAGGAATCCGGTAGAAAGAAACTGACGTTTTCATGCTAACAACTTAGATGATAACACTCTACTTATCCACCAAAAAGCAAAGGTTAGGAGAAAAGGAAAATTAAGTATTGAAGGTCTATGTATTTTATAGTAGGAAAAATACATTTTAATGTAACCTATGTATATTTTGGAAAATAAAATGAAAAGAAAAATTGGCTACCATCAGTTATAGTACTTAACAATAATCACAGATAACATTTTCAGTGTTTTATTTCAGATTTTGTTCTTTTTTTCTGTGCAGAGGTTCTTTTATTATGGTTGGGGTTCTGTTTAGTATGTTTCAAACATTTGTGGTACTTGAAAAGATTAAGTGGATAGTTGAGGGAGAGAAAATGACAGTTTCAGTCATGGTTAGCAGAACAGTATGACCTGTTGTTGAGAGAAATCTTACACAAGGTAGAGTTCTACAATTGACTAAAGCTTCATACTTGTTTTTATAATTAAGCATTTTTAATAGAGCTATGGCTGTAAAATTTAAGAGCTCATGGAAATGGAGACCTAGAATAACCAAGACAATTTTGAAAAAGAGTGTAGTTGGAGGGTTTGTGCTACCAAACTGGCATTGGCCCAAGGATAGACATAAAGATCAATGACAGAATAAAAAGTCCAGCGATAAACCCATACATTTATGATTACTTGTTTTACCAAAGTTACCAAAGTATTTCAATGGAGAAAGGAAGATCTTTTCAACAAATGTTGCTGGCACAATTGCCTATACATGTGCAGAATGGTGAACTTAGACTCTTACTTCACACCAAATATGAAAATGATCTCAAAGTGCATCATAGCCCTAAATGTGAGAGTTAAAACTAAAACTCCTAGAAGTTTGTTTTTATATGTGTGACTTTGAGTTGGAAAAGATTTCTTAAATATCACATCCAAAGCACGACCCTGAAAGAAGATGTTAATAAAGTAGACTTCACTAAAAACTTCTGCTTTTCATAAGATACCATAAGAAAATGAAAAGACAAGCCACAAATAAAAAATTTTGCTCTACAAAAGATCCTTTTAAAAAGATGAAAAGATAAGCTACAGATTGAGAGAAAATATTTCCAAACCATGTATCCTATAATGGACAATATCTAGAATATATGAAGAACTCTCAAATGCAACAGTAATAAAACAATTCACGTTGAAAATGGGGAAAAGGACCAAGCCATGAAGAGACTTCATAGACATTTCAGTGCAGAGGAGAAACAGATGGCAGAGAAGCACATGAAAGGTATTTAAGTCATCAACCATGAGGAAAATGCATGTTAAAACCGTAATAAGATGTCACTACACACCTAATAGAATGGCTAAAATAAAAACAGTGACAATAGCAAATGCTGCTGAAAATGCAGAAAAACTGGACAACTGACGTATTGCTGGTGGGAATGTCAAATGGTACAGCCACCCTAGAATTCACTTTGGCAGTTCCCCAGTCTAAACTAAACATGTCTTTACCATGTGATCCAACAATTACACTATTGGGCATTTATCTCAGAGAAATGAAAACTTATGTTCACACATAAACCTGTACACGAATGTTCATAGTAGTTTTATTCAGAATTGCAACTAAATGAAAACTACTCAGATGTCTTTTACTGGGTGAGTGTTCAAATGACTGTGGAATAGCCACACCATGGAATACTATGCAGCAATGTAAAAGGAGCAAACTATGCCTGCAACGACTTAGACAGATCTTCAGGGAGTTATGTTGAGTGAAAAAAGTCAGTATCAAAAGATGGAATATTCTAACAATAGGACATTCTTAAAATAGCCAAAGTATGGAGATGGGGAACAGATTAGTGGTAGGCAGGGGCTCAGGCTAGGGAGGGGATAGCTGTGCAGGGCAGCATGAAGGAGTCCTGTGGTGATGCAGCGGTTCTGTATTTTGAGTGTGGTAAATGTCATACAAACCAAATGTTATAAAATTGTATCAAACTGATGGTCACATTACCAATCATTTGGAAAAGCAAATCAAAACCACCCAATTAGGACTTCATACCCATGAGGATGGCTATTATTTAAAAAAAAACCAGAAAATAACAAGTGTTGGTGAGCATGTGGAAGAATCGGAGCCTTGTGCATTGCTGGTGGGAATACCAATTTGTACAGCATTTATGAAAAATAGCATAAAGATTTCTCAAAAAATTGAAAATAGAATTACTGTAGGATCCATCAGTCTCACTTCTGAGTATATAGTCAAAAGAATTGACATTAGAGACTCAGATATTTGTACACCCATGTTCCTAGCACCATTATTCACAGTAGGCCAAGGTGGAAGCAATCCAAATTTTCATTGATGAGTGGATGGATAAACAAAATATGGTATATACATACAATAGAATATTATTTAGGCTTAAAAAGGCAGGAAATTCTGACATGTGCTACAACATGGAGGAGCCTTAAGGATCTTGTGCTAAGTGAAATAAACCAGATGCAAAAGGACAAATATTGTATGATTCTGCTTATATGAAGTACCTAGAGCAGTGAAATTCATAGAGAATGGTGGTTCCTAGGGCCGGGAGGGCGAGTACAGGTGAGTGGGGTGTTGAGGTTCCACGAGGACAGACTTCCAGTTTTGCAAGATGAGAAGATGAGAAGAGTTCTGTGGATGGACGGCGCTGATGATTGCACAGCATTGGGAAGGAATTTAATGCCGAGGGGCCGTACACTGGAAACTGGTTACGGTGGTAAAACTTATGTTATGTGTCGTATTTTACCACAATAAAAACGTGTGGAGCCCCCCCCACCACACACACATACACATATGCAGAAATGAGTGTATTTAAAACTGGCTAAATCTGGATAAAATCTGTAGATTTCGCAAATGTCAGTTTTCTGGTTTGATATTTTACTGCAGTTAATTTAAGCAAGATGTTCTGTTGGGGAAAGCCAGGTGAAGGATCTGTGGGACTTTCCTCTAATTTTTATTGCTGCTTCCTGTGAATCTATAATTATTGCAAAATTTTAAAAAATGTATTTTAAAGACAAGCCAGATTTTCTTGGTGTATGGGAAATAGACAAAACTATTTGTAATTATTGGAAGACTTTGCCATTTTGTTAGATTTTTCACCCATATATATAGGAATTAGAATTCTAAGGTTTGGTAGAATTTTCCATTTGCACCTGTTTCTTTTTTGCCCACTCCAAATAACTATGCTGAAATTGATCATCAATGATAGAGTTCAACTTCAGGAAGTTATGTTTTTCAAATGAGTGAATGAATGAATCTGTATAGTAGGCTTTATCCTGACAGATTTGATTTGGGTGTTTGAAGAAAAGCATCATTCATATTTCGATTCTTACCTTGCTTTGTAGTAATTCTATTTTTAAAATATATCATCTGGTAAACATTAGTGAGAAAATTTGGTGAGAATACAGACTTTTGTGTTCAACTAGATTGAAAAATGTTCTTGGTAACTGAATTATGCCAGGAGGCCAACAAAGAGGCAAAGGTGAGGAGTGTTTACTCTGTGGATAAAGGGGGAGAAAAGGACATGGCATTGATTGTCAGCATTTATTGAAGCCTGGGCTCCAGCTACTGGGCTAGTACATTTACCCTGGTTTTTATTGCCTTATTTTATGTCCTGTGTAGGAGGGTTAAGTGTTCTCCAGAAGAGGAAATTGAAACCCAGGAACATTCAGAGTCTTTCCCAAGAGAGGAGGGCTGATGAGTCCCTGAACCAGGGTCCAGGCTTGTTTGGGAGGAGCAGCAAAGTGTACCACCGGGACAGGTTTTAGGAGCACACAGGTCTTAATCCCCTTTATTCATCTTTGGCTCTGGTGGCCCTGGTGTATAAGCAGAAGTGTTTATAGCACACACGCACGGATCAATTTTAAAGAAGAATGTTAAATACTATATTTCAGAGAGCAGATAAATATCTGATGATTAATTTACATTCAGTTAATATTTACTGAGTCCTTAATTGGTCCCAGGCAATATTTTGGACACTGGGGATATAGTGGTGGACAAACCAGGCCAAAATCAAAGAAAATAAGTAAAATGTGTGTATGTTAGAGAGTGGCAAGGATTAGAAGGGAAGATAGGATGTGATGAGACGGGTTGATATTTTGAATAAGACCGTTAGGGAGAGCCCCCCAGGCCCACCTGAAGGTGGTGAGGAGTAAAGCGTGCAGATCTGTTGGGGAAGGGCCTTCCAGGCACAGGGAATGGCAAGCCCAACAGCCCTGAGAGGGGGACGAAACACAAAGAGGCCGATGCCTCCTGAGCACAGTGACTGGACCAGGTGTGGCGTGGTTGGAAAGGGCCTTGGAGGCCATCGTTAGGACTTTGTCTTTGCTGTAGGAGATGGGAGGAGGTTTGAGGGTTTTGAGCAGAGGGGTTACCATCCAACTTAATGTCAAAAGGATCACTTCTGGGGTTTTGCGGAAAAGAGAGGTTGCAGGAATCCCACGGAGGAAACAGGGATACCAGTTAGAAGGTGGTTGCAGTAATGCAGGCAGGACATCACAGAAGCCTGGGTCGGATTGGCGGTGGTGGATGTGGTGAGATTCCGATTATGTTTTTCTGGTTGGGCCCACAGGACTTGCTGATGGATTAGATCTGAGGTATGAGAGATGAAGGGACTGAGAAGAGCTTGACGTTCTTTGCTGAAGCGGATTGTGGGTGCCATTTGGCTGAGATGGGGCAGAGCATGAGAGGAGCAGATGAGGAGCTCAGGTTCGGATAAGCATGAGAGTTCCAAAGGCAGGTGAATGTTACCTGTGTGTAAATCATTACTGCAGCACCTTTGAGCAGGCAGAACTAAGTGTACCATGTGGTTTTATTGCTCTCAAGGAACTTACTGATAAATTAAAGGAGATTAAAGTGCACACAAATTTAAAAAGTATGTGAAGGTTTATAAGTGATATGGACCAAAGCTGCTTGAGAATTTCAGATGAGTGGTCACCATGGTGAGGAACTAGGCTAGCATTTTCCCTTGGCTTTGCTCTGTATGTAGGTTTGGCAGGTTAGAGGGTGGGGGAGGTGCAGAAGTCAGAATGCCCAGTGCCAGGGGTTAAGCCGTGATGGCCAACATGTAGGTTTGAGAGGGAGATCAGATGGGGTGAAGGCTGAGGACAGCGTTGGGGTCCTGCTGGGGAGTCTGGCTTTAATTCTCTGGGCAATAAGCCATGATTGAAGGTGGCTGACTTATGTAGTTAACCTGATTGAATTACTGCCTTAAGAAGTTTAATCACCCCTGTTAGGACTCTCGGAAGTAGGCCTCTTTGGTGTTTTAATTGTGCTCCTTCTCTGAGTGGCTTCCTTACTATTGACGACAGTTTTCCTGATACACTTGTTCCTTTTGGCCCCCTGGATGCTCCTAATTCCTTATTTGCCTCTAGTCTCTCTGACAACAGCTCCTTCCTGACGTACTCAGGCACTATTTATTGACAGCGCATTGTGACAGACCTCTTGCTGGAGCTGGAGGATAAAGCAGTCAGTGTGGTGGAGAACACGCATTAAGTAAGTTACCCACACCACCGTGTAATTTCAATTTTCTTATGGCTTATGAAGTAAAGCTATAGAACACAGAGGAAGGGAGTGCAGGGTGGACCCCCTGAGGGGTGGGGGCTTTGAGGCAGAGGTCTGAAGCCTGAATAATGTTGGGTGATAGCAAGGGGGTGGAGCATTCTAGCCTAAGGGTCGTGTCAAACCCTGAGATGGGACTGAGCCCAGGAAGGAAAACAAAGGCGGTGCAACTGCTGAGCGTGCGGGAGGGCCCTCCAAGGCCTGTGCGGGGGCCCCTTCTCCCACGCTACTCCCTCTCTGGGAATCTCATCTCTTTGTTTGACCTCTGCTATCATCGGGCAGTAATTTCCACCTCTCACCTCCCTTCTGACATACAAACTTCCTCCTCATCAGGCTTCCCCTCCTGCATGTCCTAAAGTCACCATGGACTTAGCATGTCCTAAACTCTATGATGTATATTCTCACTTTGCCATTTCTCAAGGGAATACCAGGTATTTAACTTGGGCCTCTGCTTTTATTCATACCTTTCTCCTCATCCCAAACACTGTTTCTACTTCCCTTCCCTATCAAAACGCAGCTCAGATCTTGCTCTTTTACAGAAACTTTTCTTACCCATTTATTGTTCCTACCTGTCTTCCATGGCAGAAGGAATTAACCCTGTGATCCTATCAAACACTGTCCATTGCACTACTGACATTGTGGATTTGTACTATTGACCATTGTATATTTGTCTGTGTTCTTAATGGATTGGGTCCTTCTAGACCTTTTTTCCCTGCATGCATGGGACATTTCATGCATGGCATTTGGGACTTAGAGTTTTAGTAAATAACTCTTTTATGAGTAGATTAAAAATGAATATTGAAACATTGATGAAAATGCTTTAAATATGGCAGCGAAAGTAGAGAGAAAGGAAGAGTCATGTCTAATACAGAATGAGGATACATCAAATGAAGAAAACCCATCCATCTGACTTTCCCCTTGGCATCCTAACCGGGGATGCTGGCCATATGAGAGAAAATTGGTCCCTTGAGATATTACAATCAACCTTTGGGTTTCATCCTTTACGTTTGAAATTGCATCGTCGATATCTAGGGCAAAGAGTAAGGGACAAATCACATCGTTTGCGAAGATTAATTAAAGAAAAAGAAATAAAATTGTATGCTAACTCACCCCTCCCCAAGAAAAATGTAATTGATAGTGCAGTCTGATAACCAAGAATCTATTGGATGTAATTGGCATTTACCAAGGGTACTTCATTTAATCCATTTCTTTTAAATTCTTTGTGATGATGGAAGTGACAAGCTCATTGTTCCCTTGTTCTCGACTCTTTCCAGGCGGGACAGCTCTTCACATGCTTTCTGTTCTGTGTGGCAGGCTTCAGAACACAAAGAAAGGGATTCATGTTGGTGGCATTCCACTCACGGCTTAAAAAAATTTTTTTTTAATTTTTACTTTTTTAAGTCAGCAGCAGTTAGAGGTTCACTTGACTTGCAAGGCTGATTGAATTAAGACGTGCATTGCCTACCCCAGAGTAATTCAACTCCTCCGCACTGGAGCATTTTCTCTTCTGTGATGCCACCAGGCTTGCAGGTACATGCTCATTATTTCTGACTTTCTAATTATAGCAAAGTAATCATAGATTTGGGTGAGCTGCCTAGTTATTAGATAATAACTCTGTTGTAGGGCATCTGAAGTTGCAATGAAGCTGATGTGCGCACTGAGCACAGGCGTCTTTTGTGTTTGAAGCTTCTGTGTTTTCCCTCAGTTTATGTACAGTATTTATTACAAACAATTTTATTAAACATAGAGCAGTGCTTTATGCTGCCTGCTGGGGTTTGCATCTCAAAAGAAAGGGTAAGGGATTTTTTCTCTTGGAGAGAGGGTAGCTGTTGCTGAGGAGACATGGGGAAATCATTATACTCTAAGATGCTCTAACTTGTGGTGCTAAGTGTTTCCATAATAAACAGTCAGCAGCAATAAGGATGAGCCCCAAGGAGTAGCAAATAGAAACCCAGCTTGACCTCACTAAAGTGCTCCCTTTTGTGTAAGTTTCTGTTTTCTGCTCTTATGTCAGGTTAGAGTGTGAGAAGGCACATACAGACCATAGGAGTGGGGGTGGGAGAGGTTGGGGGAGGGGATACCAGGGCTCCTCCAATGATAACCAATTAGGGTCTTGGTTATATTTGTTCATACCTGCATTCCAGTGCCTGCTTTGGAGAACTTAGCAGGAAAGTTTCTTTGCAATGGAGCGGCTTTTAATAGCACTGTAAAGCATAGTATTGTCCCTGACATCCTTTATTTTGGCCATGTAGCATCATTTCTAATGATTTGTACTCTGTAACCACAGAATGGCCTCAATTACAGGAGCTCTTGGTAGTTATGGCATACTCCTAGAAGATGGCTTGGGACAGACCTTATTAAAATATCTAGACATATATATTTCACACATACTGATTTGAGTGCTATATTCAGGATTTTTGCCATATCTGAGAGCTATTTGTACTCTTTGTTACTTAATACTTTTTCTCTAGATTAGATCCTATGTTAGGCAAAGCTTCATCCTAAACATAATGCCTGGATTTTATAACGTTGCAGCTTGGACTCTGGAGCCAGACTGCCTTGGATTCAAATCCCAGCTCCACCTCTAACTGGTATAGTAACCTGGAGCAAGTCTCTCCTTCTCTCTGTGTCTCTATTTCTCCAAGTGCAAAATGGAGATAATTATAGTGTCTGTCAAATAAGTTTTTGTGAGGATTAAGCAAAAAGAAAGAATGTAAAACAGTTACGGTAGTAAGTGCTCACAAAAAGCTAGCTATTGTTACTGGTTATATCATTTTCTACTAAACATGAAACCATTTAACCATTTAAAAACTCCCTTTTATGTCAGCCAAAATTAGATGACATTCTCCTTATGGGATCTGTATCTCGCTTTCAGAAGCATTGATCTTATCATTTAGTCTATACCTTCTTTGTGCTTGGTCCTCTCCTAAATTATCATGGACTCAGGCCGCCATGGATTCCATTCCTTAGGCAGCTCTGACAGAGCAGTCAGCCTTCATGGGGCCCCATCGCTTCCTCCCAGCCACTCAAGTTTCCCCTTTGACAGAATGGGGACCAACTCTAATCTCTCTACTCCACTGGAGTCCTTCACATAATTGAAGAAAGCCACCATGTCTCCTGGTTCAACTTTTCCTCTGAACAGCCCCAGCCTGTCTGATGTTAGCTCTTTACATGGAAAGAAACTGTGGGAGAAGAGATTTGTTCTAGTTCACCTGAGGTACACTTTGCTGGTACTGATTAGTGTTTAGAAACCCTCTGAGCACCCGGAGCCTGGAAGCCATCCGATGTCTTGCAGGTGCAAAAGCTGCAAGTTGAAAGTGGATACAGCCAACATTTTTATTAAGAACCAGAATATTAATTTGAAGAAGTCTTGGAAAATTAGTGCCTGTGGTTCCGTCTGTGAAAGGGAGCTGGGTGGCAGGGGAGCTTGCTTTTCACTGTGTACTCTTTTATCTTTCAGTTTTTATGATGTACAGTGTATTACCTACTAAAAGGACTTCACACACACATACAAGAAAAGCAGAATCAGTCTTTTGGAACTGGGACATATCTAAAAATAATATGAAGGAGTTTCATCAGTGGTCAGTTTCTAAGGGAACCAAAAGATAACAGATGGGTGGACTGCTCTGAAAGGAGAATACAAAATAAATAAAAATAACAACAAAACCTCATCTTTAGCCTGTATCCTCTCTGTTCCCATCTGCATAGCCCATTTGGTAGGGCTTATTCCTGCTTCCCCTTTAAGATCAGCTCAGGTGTTATTTCCCCCTGGGAAGCCTTGCTTGTGTGCCCTAACCATCTTCACCAGGCCGTGACCAGGGTCTCCCTTCCTGTTTCCTGAACATACTATGTAGGCTTCCAGGATTGTATGATTCTACTTACTGTAGCCATGTTTTTTGTACTGAGATATAATAAACACATACTATTATATTAATTTTAGGTGTACAGCATGATCCAATATTTGTATATGTTGTGAAATGATCACCACAATAAGTCTAGTTAACAGTCATCATAATATATAGTTACAAATTTTTGTCTGTAATGAGAACTTCTAAGATCTATTCTTTTAACAACTGTTAAATGTACAATTCAGTATTATTAACTGTAGTTACCATGCTATACATTATACCCCCCAGGACTTATTTATTTTATAATTTGAAGTTTGTATCTTTTAACCACATTCACCCATTCCACCCTCTTCACCTACCTCCAAACCCCCACCTCTGGCAAACTCCAGTCTGTTCTCTGTAGCTATGAACTCTTTTGTTGTTTTAGGTTCCATATATAAGTGAAATTATACAGTACTTGTCTGTCTCTGACTTATTTCACTTAGCATAATGCCCTCAAGGTCCATTTATGTTGTCATAAATGACAAGATTGCCTTCTTTTTTTTATGACTGAATAACAATTCATTGTTTAGTTCCATTGTATGTGTGTGTATGTATATATATGTATACACACACATACACATTTATACATATATACATATCACATTTTCTTTATCCATTAATTCATTGATTGCCACTGGGGTTGCTCCCATACCCTGGCTATTGTAACTAAAGCTGTAGTGAACTTGGGGATGCATATATTTTTTTGAGTTAATATTTTCTTTTTCGGGGGATAAATACTCAGAAGTGGAATTGCTAGATCATACTGTAGTTTTATTTTTAATTTTTTGAGGGACCTCCATACTGTTTTCCATAGAGGCTGCTCCAATTTACATTCCCACCAACAGTTCACGAGGATTTCCTTTTTTCCAGATTCTTGCCAACACTTGTTTTTTTGGTCTTTTTGATGAGAGCCATTCTAAGTGGTGTGAGGTGATAGATCTTTGTGGATATGATGTGCATTTCCCTGATGATTAGCGATATTGAGCACCTTTTCATGATCTGTTGGCCATCTGTGTATCTTTGGAAAAATGTCTATTCAGATTTCCTGACCATGTTTAAATTGGGTAGGTGGTTTTATTGTTATTGAGTTGTATGAGTTCTTTATACACTTTGAATGTTAACCTTTAACTGATATATGATTTGCAAGTATATTCTCCCATTCCATATGTTGCCTTTTCATTTGGTTGGTGATTTTTTTAAATTTAAAAAAAAATTTGTTGTGCAAATTTTTGGTGTGATGTAGTACCACTTGTTTATTTTTTGCTTTTGGTGTCAAATCCAAAAAAAGAAAATCATCAGCAAGACTGATGTCAGGGAGATTACTCCCTATGTTTTCTTCTAGGAGTTTTATGATTTCAGGTCTTATGTTCAAGTCTTTAATCCATTTTGAGTTAATTTTTTTACATGTTTTAAGATAGTGGTCCAGGTTCATTCTTTTTCATGTGGCTGTCCAGTTTAATTTATTGAAGAGATGCCCCATTTTATAAATTTGGCTCCTTTGTTGCTAATTAAATGACCATGTATGTGTGGTTTTATTTGTGGGCTCTCTATTCTGTTCTATTGATCTTTGTGTCTCTTTTTATGCCCAAACCATACTGTTTTGATTACTGTAGCTTTGTCATATAGTTTGAAACAAAAGAGTGAGATGCCCATAGCTTTCTTCTTCTTTTTCAAGAGTTCTTTGGCTATTTGGGTCTTTTGTGGTTCCATATAAATTTTAGTTTTTCAAAACACTTTTGTGCAAAATGCCACTGGAATTTTGATAGGGAGTGCATTGGATCTATAGATTGCTTTAGATAGTATGGGCATTTAACAATATGATTTATTCCAATTCTTGAGCACAGAATATCTTTCCAGTTATTTGTGTCTTCTTCAATTTCTTTTGTCAGTATCTCATAGTTTTTGGTGTACAGGTCTTTTGCCTCCTTGGTTAAATTTATTCCTGGGCATTTCATCCTTTTGATGCAGTTGTAAATGGGAATGTTTTCTTAACTTCTCTTTCTGCTAGTTTGTTATCTGTATATAGAAATACAACAGATTTTTGTATATTGATTTTGTATTCTGCATCTTTACTGAGTTTATTAGTTCTAACAGTTTTTTGATAGAGTCTTTAGGATTTTCTAGACATAACATCATGTCATCTGCCAATAGTGATCGTTTTCCTTTTCCTTTTCCAATTTTATTTCTTTTTCTTGCCTAACTGCTATAGATAAGATTTCCAGTACTATATTGAATAAAAGTGGTGAGAGTGGGCATCCTAACAAGTTGTCGACCTTACAGGAAAAACTTTCAGCTTTTTACTATGACTATGATGTTTAACTCTGGGCTTGTCATACATGGTCTTTGTTATATTGAGATATGTTTCCTCTATAGCCACATTGGTAAGAAATTTTATCATTAATTAATGTTGAATTTCATCAAATGCTATTGAAATAATCATATGATTTTTATCCTTCCTTTTGTTAATATGGTGTATGACACTGATATGTGGATATTGAACCAGCCTTGCATCCCTTGAGTAAATCCCACATGATCATGATGTATGATCCTTTAATATGCTTTTGAGTTTGTTTTACTAATATTTTGTTGAGGATTTTACATGTATGTTAATCATGTTCTGTAATTTTGTTTTCTTGCGGCATCTTTGTCTGGTTTGGGTATCAAGGTAATGATGGCTGCATAAAATGAATTTGGAAGTGTTCTCCCCTTAAAAAAATTTTTTTTAAGAGTTTGAGGATTGGTATTAATTCTCTTTAAATATCTGGTAGAATTAACCAGTGAAGACATCTGTTTCTGAATATTCTTTGTTGTGAGGTTCTGGATTTCTAAATTCATTCTCCTTACTAGTACTTGGTCTGTTCAGGAATTTTATTTCTTTATGATTCAGTCTTGGTAGCTGTATGTCTCTTGGAATTTATCTGTTACATTCAGGTTGTCCAATTTGTTGATGTATAACTGTTCATAGTAGTGTCTTATGATTCTTTGTATTTCCGTGGTATCAGTTCTAACATTTCTTTCTTTTTTTTCATTTTTAAGTATATTTTGTTGATTATACTATTACAGTTGTCCAATTTCTTTTCCCCTTTATCCCTCTCTGCCTGGTACCCTTACTCCTTCCAGCTTTCCCCTCTTTAGTTCATATCCATGGGCTGCACATATAAGTTCTTTGGCTTCTCCATTTCCTACGCTATTCTTAGCCTCTCCCTGCCTATTTTGTACCTACTAATTATGCTTATTCCCTGTATAGGTTTCCTCCATTCTCCCCACTCACCCTTCTCCGATAACCCTCCATGTGATCTCCATTTCTATGATTCTGTTCCTGTTCTAGTTGTTTTGCTTAGTTTGTTTTAGTTTTAGTTTTAGTTTTAGGTTTAGTTGTTGATAGTTGTGAGTTGTTGTCATTTTACTGCTCATAGTTTTGACCTTCTTCTTTTTCCTAAGTAAGTCCCTTTAACATTTCATATAATAAGGTCTTGGTGATGATGAACTCCTTTAACTTCACTTTATCTGGGAAGCACTTTATCTGCCCTTCCTTTCTAAATGATAGCTTTGCTAGATAGAGTAATCTTGATAGTAGGTTGTTCCATTTCATGACTTTGAATACTTCTTTCTAGCCCCTTCTTGCCTACAAGGTTTCTTTTGAGAAATCAGCTGATAGTCTTATAGGAACTCCTTTATGGGTAATTTTCTCCTTTTCTCTTGCTGCTTTTAAGATTCCCTCCTTATCTTTAATTTTGGGTAATATAATTATGGTATGTCTTGGGTGTGTTCCTCCTTGTATCTAACTTCTTTGGGATTCTCTGGGTTTCCTGGACTTCCTGAAAGTCTGTTTACTTCACCAGATTGAGGAAGTTTTCCTTCATGAATTTTTCAAATAAGTTTTCAATTCTTGCTCTTCCTCTTCTCCTTCTGGCACCCCTATGATCAGATGTTGGAACATTTAAAATTGTCCCAGGGATTCCTCAGCCTCTCCTCATTTTTTTGAATTCTTGTGTCTTCATTCTGTTCTGGTTGAATGTTTCTTTCTTCCTTTTGTTCCAAATCATTGATTTGAATCCCAGTTTCCTTCCCTTCACTGTTGGTTCCCTGTATATTTTCCTTTATTTCACATTGTATAGCCTTCATTTCTCCCTTTATTTTGCAGCCATACTCCGTCATTTTTGTGAGCATCCTGATTACCAGTGTTTTGAACTCTGCATCTGATAGGTTGACTATCTCCTTGTCACTTAGTTCTTTCTCTGGAGTTTTTATCTTTCATTTGGGCTGTATTTCTTTGTTTTGGTGCACCAGTCTGGATGAATGTTTCTTCTTTAACTCTTTGGTTTTTGGACTTCCATACAGTTCAGTTTTCTCACAGTTCTGGTTGTTTTTTGTTTTTAAATTGGTTGTTATCTTTCTTCTGGTTGTGTGAGGAAGCAAAGTGTATCTGCCTTCACCTCCATCTTGGCTGGAAGCTCCTGATTACTTCACATTTCTTTCATTTCTGATTTTACAGATCAGAAATGAAAGAAACGTGCTATAATTTTGTGTATCTTTTTAAAAAACCAGCCCCTGGTTTCATTGATCTCTTCTATTATTTTTTAGTATTTATTTTACTATTTGTGTTCTGATCTTTGTCATTTCCTTCTTTCTACTAACTTTGGGTTTTGTTTGTTCTCCTTTTTCTAATTCCTTGAGGGGTAAAGTTAGGTTGCTATTTGAGCTAAGGAAACAGTAGGAATAATAATCTCTTACTGAGAGCCAAAGGCAAAACCATTGCACAATTAATCTGATTTGTGGTTAGGAGGATCCTGGAACTGCTAGGTGTGGGCTGCATTATGAGTTCATTATGTACATTTGTATGAACTTTGGACCAATAATTTTTCTATGTTGTGATGATAAATAATTTTGAAACTTTTTCTGAAATATAGAAGCAGATATGCCACTTGAAGCACAGGGCTTCCTGAGATGCTGTGCTTTGCTGGTTCCCTTGAGGAGCTCATGCTTCAGAAATGTCAGAGAGACTGAGTTTTGAGATACCCTCTCAGTGGGTTTTTAATTTAAAAAAAAAATGAATTTTAAAGCTACAGCTGCCTAAACAAGAAGACAGACTATGTGAATAGAACATGATTATAATAATTTATATCATTGAGTTATGAGGCTTAGTTTCTGCCATGTGCAAATTTGCAAATTTTTATGAGTCAAAGAAATATATTGTAAAGCTGGGATCCAGAGAGGCATCATTTTGCCTTAACTGACAACTTGGGATTTTGCATTTACAGCAAATAAGTCACTTTGATTTTTTAGTGACAAAGACACAGATTGAGATGTTGTTGAGAGATTTGAGGGTTGGATTTTTTTTGGCTCTTTTCCAGGCCACTCCTCCCTGTTTAACATCTCTCTTCATTATGGTCCTTCTGTGGACTGACTTGTGTTCCCCCCAAATTCATATGTTAAAGCTATACCCGCAATGTGATGATATTTGGAAATGGGGCCTTTGGGAGGTGATTAGGATTAGATGCAGTCATGAAGATGGGACTTTCATGGTTGGATTTGTGCCCTTGTAAGAAGAGGCATCAGAGAGCTTGCTCATGCTCTCTCTCTGCAACGTGAAGACACAATGATGGGAGGCTGTCTGTGAGTCAGAATGAGAGGTCAGAAACCACATCGGTGTCACCTTGATCTTGGACTTCCCAGCCTCCAGGACTGTGAGAAAATACATTTCTGCTGTTTAAGCTACCTGTTCTGTGGTATTTTGTTGTGATAGCCTGAACTGATTAATACAGTCTCACCACAAGCAAAACTTGTGAAAATACCACTGAGGTCTCCAGACTACATGTTTACTGCATGTAAATGTTGCACCATCCCTTTTCGAGGTTGTGCTACACAATGCATTTTTGACATATAAGTGTCTGATAGAGACATATGGAGTTGAAAACTGGAGTCCATTTGTGGGACAAATTCAGTTAAAAGGGAGGGTATATTTTGCTTCAGAACCAATAAAATCCTTGGAGCCTGGGACATTTTATGCTGTGAGTAGGGAAACTTGTAGCCATTTGGGTACTTAACTAGCTTAATATTTAAATATAATTGTTCCTGGATATACAATAAAATTAACAAATTGGTTAATTTATGATTAATATCAAATTTGGATGCCATAGTTCTATAGTGATAAAAGAAGGACCTAGGATAAACAGTTTAAAAGAGAGAAAGGCCAAGAGAAGTATGAAAGCATTTGAAAGAGCTCAAAGTCTGTCAGTTTTAGCTCTCCTACAAATCATTCATTCACAGCGGTTGAAGACCAGCCTCATGTACACCTAATTATGTTTAGAAAATTAGAGGCTGAAGGATAAGCTCATAGCCACATGTGTGAATGGTCCCATCTGTGCTGTGTACCTCCCAGATCTGAAATACAGTGGGACTTCCCCAGCACGTGGTTTCAAGGGATCTGAGGCTGCAGCTTTGTCAGAAGAGACCAGCATATTCATCAGCCTTTTACTGCACGTGGTCAGTGATTTTCAATTGGTGTGCTGTGGCAAGGGTTTTTAAAACATGCAGTACCTGACTATTTGGTCAGGGGCACTGACCTCTTTTCCTTTACATGTCAAATGAAAAAATGACAACAGCCAACACAACAATAGCTGTCTGGTGTGAATGAATCAAAATTATACCTATTTTTTGTCAGATTGGCAAAAAATATACTACATTTTTTAGCATGCTGCAGAATTTTAGTAATTAGTTTATGTGTGCCATGAGACAAAAAAAGTTGAACGTTACTGCACTAGGCAGATACAGTAGTAGGCAATTTTTAGAGGTTTTATTTGAGTTGTTTTTTCTTTTTTCTTTAATTTATGCAATAATGAACTGTGCTTCTGTTGGCACTTTTTGGACCTCAAAAGAAATTTTGAGGAAGTCTGTAATTAAAATAAAATTGTAACTAGGTATGTTAAATTTGGAACCATACAAGTCCCTATATTAACTCAGGCTGTTAGAGATTTACATTCATTCTTTTAGATTAACTAATATTGATAGTGTTTATCTATCAGAAATAGTTTAAGCAGCAGGGAGATTTAGTATGTAACTTAGCAAAAGCTTGTGCCCTTACAAATTTTGACTGACCTTCTATAGGACCTTGAAGCTGAGTGTGTTAAATTCTTACGAAATCAAATCAAAACAACTGTGCACACATCTCTGCACCAGGCCTTATGGAAATATTAGATCCATACTGTCCAAGACACTAGCCAGTGACTTAAGTAGAAATTTAAATGTTAATTAATTAAAGTTAAATACAATGAAAAATTCAATGACTTAATAGCACCAGACACATTCTAAGTGCTCATTAGCCGCCATGGCCAGTGGCTACTCCATGAGACTCCACAGGTGCAGAATATGCCTAACCATTGCAGTAAGTTCTAGCAGACAGTGCTATGTGAGACCATTTTCTCTTCTCTCACTGAATTTTAATCCATTTGAGATCCAGTACCAAAATATGTGGAAAAGGAGATGACGAACTAAAATGTCTTTAACATTTTATCAGCAGTCTCTATACATCATGTGATTAATTATTGGAGTATTTTTATAGATCATATGTGATCCAAGATGTTAGGCTGAGAAGGTCAGGGAAGAGTTGTGAATTTTATTGGATGTTAAACTAACTGGTAGGATCCTGACAGGCAGCGATGAAGTGGGAGGCATTCAGTAGGAATGGACTGAGAGTTTTGCTAGGGAGGGAGAGGACAGCTAAGGTGCATTTGAGGCAAGCATGGCTATACAATTTGCAGGACCCAGGGCAAACTGAAAATGTGGAGTCTCTTTGTAAAAATGATTAAGAATTTGCAAACCCCGACAGCAGAGGATGAAGACAAGCAGGGGCCATTGCACAGGTTGTGTGCCCATGAAACTGGCCCTGCTTTGAGGGATGGTGAATAAGTCAAATTGATGGGGCTCTTATGAATTCTAAAGGTCAATAGTGATGTGTATGACCAGGAACACTGTGAAATTTAAAAGCATTTCTTTGTCTCAGCTTCATCATCTCAGGCATGCTACATTCGTCATAGGTTGTTGTCTGGGGCTGGAGCTCCGCCCCTTCCCATCTGGAGCATGACACTGAAGATAGGCTTATTTTTCTGGACACAAAGAGAATCATACTGTGTGTCCAACTTCGCCATCCCTACTGATTGCAAACATCTTTTCAAGGAAAATGAATGATGGGGTTTAGAAAGTACCAACTGAGAGGCACTGGTGTGTTAGTTGACAGTTGTACTAAAACTCGCCCTTTTGGTTTCATTAAATGCTTCACAAGGTTTTATTATGCCAAATAAAAAAGCAAAATAGAAATTACCATGGAGGTATTATTTTAGGTATACTAAAAAATGTCCTATATAACAGACTTGAAATTCTGGGTACTGAAGTTCTGACTTCACATGAGCGACAGTGTGTGGTATTTTCTTTGGTTAAATGCTACCAATCTGCACAGACTTTTCATCTTGTGAGGTAATGGTTAGTTAGAATATTTGCCTTCTACATGGATAGTTAAGGAGAATAATAATGAAATAATATACTTGATGAAGATGTATATCTTTTATTTAGCAAATCAAATTCCCTTTATTCCTGCTTTTTCTTCAATCCCTACCAGAATCACCCTGGCCCAGCAAGGGCGATATCTGCTTTATTTGGTTGACCGGGAAGTCTGTTTATTTTCTTCCATAACGTAAGAGACACATTTTTCATTTTCACCAATAACTTACTGATCTGGCTATTTGGAGTATGTTGGCTATCTCTCGCGTGGTATAACATTGATTTTTCTCAGTTAATGTCTTGATTTGATTGCCATCAACTTCAACTGGTCTACCTTACTGTGGAGCGTCATCCAGCGAGAAATCTCCAGCATGAAACTTGACAAACTACTTTTGACACATTCAATCAGCCACAGCACCTTCTCCACACACTGCACAAATCTTTTTTGAGTGTTTCAGTTGCAATTTTACCTTTCTTGAAATCATAAAACATAATAAGCCAAAAATGTTGGATATTTTCTTCCATCTTCAATATTAAAATGGCTGCACAAAAATTCACCAATTTTGATTTTTTTTTAATGCACATTGATATGACAGCTGTCTCAATACAATCTAACAAAATGGTTTTCAATGAAGTTGAGACAACTAAGCGCTACTACAGCCATCTTACAGAAAAAAAACAAATGAACTTTTTGGCCAACCCAATATTTCTCCAAGGGAATAAATACATTCCCCCTTGTAATTATTTAGTTTTTTATTTTGAGGTAATTATAGATCCACATGCGCTTATAAGAAATAATTGAGCTCTTGTGTACCCATTACCCAATTTTCTTCAATAATGACATCTTGCAAAAGTATAGCACAGTATTGCAATCAGGATATTGGCATCGATATAATCCACTAATCTGTTTTACCTGTATATCTCTGTGTATGTTTAATTTTGTGCAGTTTTATCAAATGTCTAGGTTCATATATCATGACCACATTCAAGATTCTGAAGTTCCATCACCACAAGGATCCCTCGGTTATCCTCTCATTACCACACCCATTGCACACCCTACCAACTGCTGGCAACCACTGACCTCTTCTCCATTTCCATAATTTTGTTATTTCAAGACAAAAATAAATGTAATCAAATATAGTATATAACCCTTTAGGGTTAGTTTTTTTCACTTACCATAATGTCCTGATTACCAGTCCAAACTGTTGGGTGTATCAGCATATATGTATTTTACTGTGGATAGCAGTCCATGGTATAGATGTACCACACTTTGTTTAAAATATGTCTAGGAAGTTTCCATGCTGGAGCTATTACAAATCAGGCTGTTATCAACAAGCATTGTATTAGTTTGTTAGCCTGCCAAAACAAAGTACCACAGACTTGGTGGCTTAAACAACAGACTACTTTTTTTTACAGTTCTGGAGATTTGAGGTCTGAGATCAAGGGATTGCCTGAGTGGGTTTTTCTGAGGTCTCTCTGCATGCTTTGTAGATGGCCTTCTCCTCATATTATCACATGGTCTTCCATTTGTATGTTATCCATGTAGAAATTTCTCTTTTGAAGTCATCAGTCATTTTGGAGTTGGGCTTAATCCAATGGCCACATTTAACCTTAATTACCTCTTTAAAGAAACTATTTCCAAAGACGGTCAAATACAGAAATGTTTGGGGCTAGGACTTTAACATATAAATTTGGAGGTAGGGGGAACTCAGTTCAGTCCATAACATTCATGTACAGATTTTTTTGTGAATATCAGTTTTCACTTCATTGAGATTAATGCCCAAGGGTGTAATTGCTGGGTTGTATGGTAATTGCATGCTTACTTTCTTTTTCAAACTACCAAGTTTTCCTTGAGTGGCTATACCAGTTTACATTACCACCAGCAATGTGTAAGTGATCCAGTTTCTCCAAATTCTTGGCAGCATTTGGTATTGTCACTAGTTTTTATTTTAGCCACTCTGATAAGTATGTGGTGATATCTCCTTGTGGTTTTAATTTGTATCTCCCTGCTGATGAATGATGTCGAACATCTTTTTATGTGCTTATTTGTCTTCTGTATATCCTCTCTGGAGAAAAAACTATTCATGTCTTTTGCTCATTTAAAAATTGGAGTTTTTTTTCCCCAGTGTTGACTTCTGGGAATTTTTTTTACATATTCTAAATTAATTTTCAAATATGTGGTTTGCAAATCACAGGAGTGTAGCTTTTCTTTTCATCCTTTTAACAGACTATTTCACAAAACAAATGTTTTTGATTTTGATGGTCTAATTTATCAATTTTTTTCTTGTATGTGATTATGCTTTTGGTGTCAAGTATAGGAAATTTTTGCTTTGCCCTGGATCCCAAAGATTTTCTCTTATAGTTTTTAAAATTAAAACTTTTATATTTTTATGTTTTACCTTTAAATATGTGATCCATTTTGAGTTAATTTTTGTTATAAGATGTGAGGTGTAGGTTGAGGTTCATTTTTCTGTGTGTGGATGTCCATTGGTCTAGTACCACTTGTTCAGAGGGCTAGCCTTCCTCCATCAAATTGCTTTTACACCATTGTCAAATATCTGTTGGGCATATTTTTGTAAGTCTGTTTCTGGATTCTCTACTTTGTTTCATTGACCACTGTGTCTATTTGTCTACCAATATCATACTTTCTAGTACTAGTAAGTCTTAATAAGGGCTACAGTAATTCCTCCTGTTATATATGACTTTTTTTCAAGATTTTCTTAGCTATGATGTAGCCTGTTTCTTTTCATATACATTTTAAAATGAGATTTTTTTTTATGTCTGCAAGAAAAAACTCTTCTGGGATTTTGGTGGTAATTGCTTTAGATAAATTTCAGGAGACTGACATCTTTACTGTAGTGAGTCTTCCAATCTTTGAAAATGATGTCTCTGTTTACTTAGATCTTTGATTTTTCATCAGCATTTTATAACTTTCAGCATAAAGATCCTACATGTTTTGTTATGTGTATACCTAAGTATTTAATTTGCTCTGGAGAGATTATAAATGGTTTTTAAACTTGGTTACTGTGTATTCTTTGTTAGCATATAGAAATGCAGTTAATATTTATGTATTGATCTTGTGTTTGCAACTTTGTTGAATTTGTTCATTTTAAAAAAGATTTTAGTTATTTACTTTTAGAGAGAGGGGTAGGGAGGGAAAAAGAGAGGGAGAGAAACAGCAATGTTTGAGAGATACATTGATTGGTTGTCTCTTGCCTACCCCCAGCCAGGACTGTGGCCTGAAGCCTAAGCATGTGTCCTGACTGGGAATCGAACTGGCAACCCTTTGGCTCTCAGGCTGACACTCAATCTACTGAGGCACACCAACCAGGGCATTCATTACTTCTAAGAAATTTCTTTTTGTAGCTTTCTTGTGAATTTCTACATAATAAATCATGTCATGCAAACCAGGATAGTTTTAGTTTTCCTCTGTAATCTAAATTTATTTCCTTTTCTTGCCATATTGTGCTGTCCAAAAGTTTTGGCATTATGTAAAAGTGGTGAGAGTACCTGTTCTTGATCTTAGGGGGAAAACATCCAGACTTTCATCATTAAGCATGATGTTTGCTGTAAATTTTTTGTAGGTACACTTTATCAAGTTGAGGAAGTTCCTCTCTTCTAACTTGATGAGAGTTCGTCATGAATGGGTGTTGGATTTTGTCAAATGCTTTTTTTTTTGTTGCATCAATTGATACAGTTTTTCTTCTTTAGCTGTATATATAGTGGATTGCATTAATCGATTTTTCAAATATTAAACCAACTTTGTACACCTGGAATACCATACTTCTTCATGGTACATAATTTTTTTAATATGCTGCTGGATTCAATTTGCTAATATATTGTTGAGGATTTTTGTGACTAAAGTTATGAGTGGTGTTTGCCGTAGTATTTTTTTCCCACTGTCTTTGTCTGGTTTTGATATTAGAATAATACAGACCTCTTAAAATGAGTTGGGAAGTGGTCCCTCGCTTTCTCTTTTCTGGAATAGATTGTGTAAAATTAATGTTAGTTCTTTAAATATTTGGTAGAATTCTTCAGTGAAACCATATGGGCCAGGTAATTCCTTTTTTGGAAGTTTTTATAGTATGAATTAACTTTTACAATATGAATTACTTTTATAGTAGTTATAAGGCGATGCAAATAATTTCTTTTATACTGGGCGAGCTGCAGTAGTTTTTGAGGAGTAGGTCTGCTAGTTCTAAGATTCCTCCTTTTATGACTGTTTGACTTCATGACTTCTTTTCTATTTGAAGAACTTTCTTTAGGTACTTTTTAAGGGTAGGTTGCTTTTTAAAAAAAATAATAAATTTTTTTAGTTTTTCTCTCATGTGAGAATGTCTTTATTTATACTCATTCGCAAAGGGTAGTTTTGCTGGATAAAGAATATGCAATTGACAGTTATTTTCTCTTGGCACTTGAAAACATGTTCCACTTCCTTCTGGCCTCCATGGTATCAGATGAGTAATCTGAATTGGTCTTGCCCCATAGGTAATCTATTGTTTCTCTCTGGAAGCTTTTAGATTTTCTTTGTATTGAGTTTTGAGAAGTTTATGATGTGTTTTGGTGTGGATTTCTTTAAATTTATCCTATTTAGATTCATTCAGCTTTGTGATTCTGTAGATTCATGACATTCACCAAATCTGACATGTTTTCAGCTGTTATTTCTTGACATACTCTTTCAACCCATTCTCTTTCTCCTTCCCTTCTAGGACTCATAAAGATACAATTAGGACAATTTTTAAAATTGTCCTACATGTTCTGGAGTCTCTGTTATTTATTATTATTTTTAAAATTTATTTCTCTCTGTTGTAAAGATTGGGTAAAAATTTTAAATTAAATTTATTGAGGGGTGACATTAGTTAATAAAACTATATAGGTTTCAAATGTATAATTCTGTGATACATCACTTATACATTACATTGTGTTCCCACTGCCCAAAGTCAAATCTTTTATAACCATCTATTTGACCCCACTTTGCTCCTTACCCACTCTCCCCTTCCCCCTAGTAACCACAATAGTGTTTGTGTCTGTTAATTTTTGTTTGTTTTTCTTGTTCATTCACTTGTTGCTTTCAGTTTCATATCCCCCATATGAACGAAATCATATGGTTCTGGACTTTGCTTAGCATGATATTCTTAAGATCCGCCCATGTTATTGCAAATGTCAGTGTTTCATCTTTTCTGATGGCTGAGCCATATTCCATTGTATATATGCACCACATCTTCTTTATCCAATCATCTACCGAAGGACATGTCAATTGTTTCCATGTCTTGAGCACCATGAACAATGCTGCAGTGAACATAGGGGTGCGTAGATCTTTGCAAATAAATGTTTTCAAATTTTTTGGGTTGATACCCCAGAGAAGGGTTGCTGGGTCATATGGTAATTCTACTCTTAATTTTTTGAGGAATCATCACACTGTTTTCCATAGTGGCTATACTAGTTTACTTTCCCACCAGCAGTGAACAATGGTTCCTTTTTCTCCACAACCTGCCAAACACTTGTTATTTGTTGTCTTGTTAATAATAACCATTCTAACAGGTGGTATCTCATTGCAGTTTTGATTTGCATTTCTTTAATAGCTGGTGAAATTGATCATCTTTTCATATATTTGTTGACCATTTGTATGTATTCTTGGGAGAAGTGCATGTTCAGCTTCTCTGCCCATTTTTTAAATCAGCTTGTTTGTTTGGTGTTGAGTTTTATGAGTTTATACATTTTGGATATTAACCCCTTTTTGAAGCTGTTGTTTGCAAATGTCTTCTCCCATTGAGTTGGTTGCCTTTTTGTTTTGATGGCAGTTTATTTTTTTGTTTTGTTTTGTTTTGCTGTGCAGAAGCTTTTTAGTTTGATACAGTCTCATTCATTTATTTTTACCTTTACTTCCTTTGCTTTTGAGGGCAAATTAATAAAATCCTCTCTAAGACTAAGGTCCATAAGTTTAGTACCTATGCTTTTTCTATGTAATTTATTGTTTCAAGTCTTATATTTAGATCTGGGATCCATTTTGAGTTAACTTTTGTATATGGGGACAACAGTAGTTTAATTTATTCTTTTGCACGTGGCTTTCCAATTTTAAGATTGGGTCAGTTTTGTTGCTCTGTCCTCAAGTTCACTGACTCTCCTCTGTTATTTCTGCTTTATTACTGAGCCCATCTATTGAGTTTAAAATTTTTATTGTATTTTTCAGTTCTGTTTTTCAAAAAAAATTTTTTTTTTTTAGAGAGAGGGGAAGGGAGGGGTAAAGAGAGGGAGAGAAACATTGATGTATGAGATACATTAATCAGTTGTCTCTCACACATCCCCAACTAGGGGCCTGGCCTGAAACCCAGGCATGGGCCCTGGTTGGGAATCGAACCAGTGACCCTTAGGTTCACAGGCCAGCACTGAATCCACTGAGCCACACCAGCCAGAGCTCAGTTATGTTTTTATTCATTTTATGAAAATGCGTAAGTGGTGGTAAAAACATTTTTATCGCGGCTGCTTTAAAATGCTTATCACATACTTCCAACATCTTATTTAGTTTAGGGTTGGTACCGCTTGGTTATAATACTTTGTAGTGTATAGTGCACACTTTTTTGTCCAAATTTTTGAGGGAAAATAGGATGCACATTATCATGGGTAGTACTAATTCCATATCTATATAAATGTTTTTAATTCTCTTATTTAAGCTTATGCATTGAATGTATAACTCTAGAAAGCAGTAACAATATCTGTATGCAAAATAATACCCCGGAATATGATAATCAGTTTTGTTGAACTTATGACAAACTTACAACGAAAGCAGTTTCGGCCAATGATTCAAGGAAATGAAACTGAAAAGAAGAGTGACGTATTATGCACAGAGTAAGATAGGTGATGCCGAGTGTTATCCACTTGATAAGATAAATGATGCCAACTTTATTACCGTGGGGTGAACAGTGCGACATTTCTCTTTGTACACTTTAGGAGGGAGAAATTATTGGAAAATTTCTTTTAAAATGTCAAAATGGTTTTCTTACACTGCAAGGTTTAAGCTAAAAGTTATTAAATATGCTAAAAACCATAGCAACAGAGTTGCCAAGAGACATTTTGGACCTCCTCCCACAGAGAGTGTCATCAGATTGTGGAGGCAACAGGAAGAAAAGCTTCTTCAGATGCCATGACAAAAGAAAGCAATGTGAGGGAAACCTCCGAAGTGGCCAGAGGTGGAGCAGGAGGCAAGGACCTGGACTCGAGCAGCGTCAAACTGGGATCGCTGTTTCGACCAAGATGATACAAGAAGAAGGTAAAAGGATCGTATGAGATAAAAACACTGATGATTTCTCAGGGACGCCTGGGTGGCACTCTAACTTTATAAAGAGAAAAGGTTTAAGCATGAGGACATGAACAAAACTTGACCCTAAGTTTCCAGTAGTCTATAAGAATCAAGTTTTGGAATTTCATTCTTATGTTATCAATCTTTGAAAGCCTGACAACTTTGAGCTCTCCCAAATCACCAGTGTAGATGAGGTCCCACTCATATTTGATGTGCCATCCAACAGAACTGTGGATGTCAATGGAACAAAGACTGTGACTGTTAAAACTAGTGGTCATGAGAAAACATATTTCACTGTTGCTCTAGCCTATTGTGCAGATGGGACAAAGCTATCACCAATGATCATCTTTAAAAGAAAAATGTTTCCAAAAGATTCCAAGTGTAGTTTTTTCTCCACATGCATGAAAAAGGATGGATGAATGAAGAAGCCATGAAAATCTGGTTTAACAAAGTCTGGTCATGAAGGACTGGAGGATTACTTAAAAAACCAGCTTTGCTTGTTTTTGATCACTCAAAGCCCATGTTACACAAAGTACAAAGGAAATCCCAGCAAACTTGAAAACCCAACTTGCTGTGATACTTGGTGGGCTAACCAGCCAACTCCAACCTCTTGATGTGTCAGTAAACAAGCCCTTTAAGGCCCTAATGAAGAAAGAGTGGACATCATGGGTGCAGTCAGCTGAGAATAGTTTAAGACCTACAGGCAGAATCAAAAAAGCATCCATCGTCCAGGTTTGTGATTGGATTCTAAGATTGTGGAATGGCGTCAAGAAGGAAGTGGTTGTGAAACCATTTAAAAAATGTGGCATCAGCAATGCTATGGATAGAACTGACAATGATGAAATTTACTGGGATGAGGAAGGGGACTCTTCAGAAGACACCAGTAAGGTAGAAACTGAAGAAGACGATGCTTCTGATATTGACAATGATGAAGAGTTCTTGGCCTTCTATGATGTGTAAATATTGCAAATTTGTTACGGGTACATAAAATTTGTTGTGCTTTGTATCTGTTCTTGTATTTTGTAATTATTTGTTACATAAAATTTCTTGTACCATAACAGTGCATATGTTTTGAACAGTGCATATGTTCAAAAATAAATGCAAAGATTTCTTTATAATACAAAAAACAAATATCTAAATATAAATTTAAAAAATTGAATTAAAAAATTAAAACCAGAGATTTTTTTTTTCCTGAAAGTTTGGGCCAAAAATATAGGTGTGAATTATACCCAGCAAAATATGGTATATATATTTTTCTTACTTGAGTAGTGCTTTTTCTGGTTCTTGGCTTGATTAATGATTTTTATTGTATTGTGAACAGTTTCGC
Organism: Mormoops blainvillei; assembly: GCA_004026545.1. Classification (NCBI taxonomy): domain Eukaryota; kingdom Metazoa; phylum Chordata; class Mammalia; order Chiroptera; family Mormoopidae; genus Mormoops; species Mormoops blainvillei. Next base: position 2,980 of record PVJD01006478.1, on the reverse strand, counting down.
TATGTTAGGAGTCTCTGAATCCTATATAAATTTTTTTTATTGTGGAAGGTAGTTACATTGTTTAGGTCTAGTACACAAATCCTAGCTTACTTTTGCGGAGTATGGTTGTAAACAGTATTGTAATTTTCAAGCCTGCTTAATGTATGTGGTGCCATTGGGTCTCCCACTGGTCCCTGCTGGTGCTGTCCAAGGGGTAGCTTACCCAGGTCAGACCTTGTGCCTCTCGATGGAGAAAGAGCATCTCTGGTTCATGGGGACAATGAAGTTGTCCGTGCCTGGCTATTTGTGTTGAGATCTGATTGGGGTGTGGAGTCTCCAGCCCATGGGATCAAAGCAACTTCCCATGCTAAGTCCCTTGTTGTGGTGGGATACCCATCTGCGGGAATATAGAAATATAGAACACTTCCCAGGCCTAGTTTTGATGTGTTTATTTGTGTGTGTTTTGTGTGTGTGTGTGTGTGTGAAGGGGTTGTCCTTCTTGTCTGTGCTGTCTGGCTCCCCGGTGTCTCTACATGGACAGGGGCATCTTAGACCCTTGGGGACAAAGAGACTTCCCAGTCACTTTTTGTGGTAGAATGCTTTTTGGTGGAGCCCACTCCCCCCTCCCTTTATTCCTCAGGAAAAGTTAGTGTTTTTGCTTAGTGGAGGGAGGATACCTCCTCTGGCTACTTGTTGTCAGCAGGGCTCCCGATCAGTCCTCCTTGCTTGGCTTACCTGGTGTTGTCAACAGGACTTCCTTTTGATTCGGGAGGAATGAAAAGGCAGCCTGCCTGGGCTGCCTATGGTGCTAGGTTGAAAGTAAGGAAATGCCAGCCCGAGGTTGACTCCTACTAAAGCACCCTGCTGCATGCTGTTCTTTCAGGCCAAGGGTCCCGGACATTCTGCCGTTCTCAGTGTACACTGTCCAGAATTCTTCTTTGGTTGACGCCTGCTTTATTTCCAGGGTTTGTGGCTGTATTTAGTGGGGAGGGTCAGGGAGAAATGAATCTATGTCGTCTTGTTCAGGCTCACATTTTTGTTCAGCTTTCATTCCTTTCTGGATTTGTTTTTCCCTCCCTTTGCTTGCAAAACTTTGAGAATGCTCCTGTAGCCAAGCGATACCCTCTCACTCTTGGGCACAGAGGCAGGAGGCTCTGCTGTATCTGACCAAGGCAAAAACTCCAGTAGGCTGAATTTATTTTGCTGGTGTGGGATCGTGCCATTCTATTAAAATAAAGACAAAAGTTTAAGTCCACATGCATAGGGCATTAAGGAGAAGGAGCTGTTGTTGCCCTTCTGTGGAGATTACGGGCTAAGTTGGCACTGCCCCTTTTCCCCTGGCCCCATGCTTGAAATCCGTGCTTTTCCCGGCTGCAGGGGGAAAGAGTGGCCCTCTGGTTTCCAGCTTCAGTTACTTGAAGTAGGGTACAGTATCCCTCAGTCAGGGGATTTTCTTTGGTTCGTCTCAAGGTGATTCTTGTACTTTGGCACTAAAACGGAATGGGAGAAGTGTGGAAATTACTTTAAAATCAGTGGGACTTAGTAGCGAAGCAGATGAGATCTCTACCTGATGGCTGTTTACAAAGGACACATACATTGACTTCTGCTCAGAAAGATAAACCGGCATCGAATTTGTCACGTCAGTCAAGACCCGCTCCGTCAGTAACATTGATTCCATTATACACTGAATTGCAAAGGATATATTATTCTTGCTTCTTATCTTGGATATTTTTTCTCTAATGTTGAGAGGACAGTGAAATGAGAGATGCCATGATTGTGTTTGAGTCACAAGATGGTTTGGGACAAGCAAGGCAATTTTGGATCATTTTTGCATTTTACTCAAAGATGGAATGTTATACTTAATTATTCTGACACGGGGCTGTTGATCATATCTAGCTTTGCAAGAGTCAATGGGATTGAAGGTTCTCGCAGGAAAACTTGAAATATATTGATTCTGGATCCTTATCTGATGATTAAACAAATAAGGAATTCCTGGTTAAGTTCCTGTATTTAATGTTTTATGTAAGGCTAATATTTTTACTGACTGAGTTTACTACTAATCACGCACATATGTGAACACAATCAATATTTTAAAAAGTAATATTTGTCTCTTAGCAAGAAATATTAGTCATTAACTACTTTTAAGTTATTTAAATTTTTACTAAGTGTCTACTACTGCGTTTTCAAAATTCTAACTGTTCACAGTGACTCCCTGGGCCTCACATTCCCCCCTGGGCAGACCTTGTGCTCCTGTTCTGCCCACGCCGAGTCTCTCTCACACCGTGAGGCCCTGGGCTGAGTCCATGGCTTGGCTTTGAACTCTGATTCCACCTGCTTAAAAACCTCAGGCCTTGGGCCAGTTGCCTGACCTCGGTTCCTCAGTTTCCTTATATATACCCCTAGGAAATATAGTACTACTGTAAAGAGGTATTGTGAGTACTAATTAGAACAATCTATGCAAAGCACTTTGCTATCTTGATTATAGCAAATGCATAATAGGTGCCACCTTTTCTTGTGGTGAGTGCCTACTGTTTTCATGAACCCGAAAGAAAGTAGGTAGGACTGTGGGAATTAAACACTTAAAGATGAAGCTGCCTTGGCATTATCCCTCTGGACGAATAATAAAAATACTGTGTACTAATATTTAGCTTGATGCCACGTTGCTGTCTTCCACCACGTCTGATGCTCATCTTTCTCCTTCCCTCCCGAGGGTGGAACGTCTCCACAGCTTCTCATTATTATGTTCTTCATAACAAACTGGAGGTGAGCTGTAGCGTGCCCCAAATCCCCATGTAATCTGTTCCTAAAAGGGATGGCTTTAAAAATAGTTGCCATTTATGACAGTTCATTTTGTTGTACTTTGTTATTAAGAGAGGATGATGTTAATACCAAATGAGAAATTAAAAATCAATTAAATTCATTTAGGGAAATTAAAGTACTGACAAGTTCATAATGGCTTTTCTGGTTGTTAAATGAGATTGACATGGATTAATGATTGGTG